>VZRX01023561.1:47621-174749 GCA_013398075.1 Notiomystis cincta | reverse complement strand
AGCGGGGAGCGCACGGCTGCGAGGCGGATCCCGTCCCGAGTCCGCGAGAGACGCAGGAGCCGAAGTTGTGAAAGCATCTGGGAGCAGAGCGCCCCGAGGAATACCAAATACGGCCCTGTGCAGCCCGCGCAGTGGGGCCTGCAGGGGTCCGGGGGCAGCAGTCAGGGTTTGTGTCACGCTAACGCCTGCGGGGGTTCTTGGCTGTGGCACAGCGCGTTGCTTTGCTCTGGGGAGCGCTGCCCCCGGCCAGGGCAGAGCTGCTCCGCAGGGAGCGATGGTGCCCCAGCCACGGGCGGAGACCAGCGCGCCGGGTGTTGATTGTCAGGGCAAAGTGGCCGCTCGAGGGAAGAGGGAATTCACGCCTTTGCCCAAGGTCCCAGGAGTCCAGCTAAGGGCTGTCTCAGAATTAGAGCAGTCTGTAACCAGGCCACAAAAGTAAAGGTGACTTTTGTAAGAAAGGCAGGTTCTTTGCTGACTCTTGGTGTGATCGTCAGTTTTGTGGGTACAGTGTCACTGGATGTATCCCCAAATGAGATTTTCGACAGCAAAATACAGAACCTTAAAAGAAGTGGCTTGAGAGTCTTGCCTCTTTACAGTCTAGGTGTGCTTTTTTTATTTCAGGTGCCCTATCCTTGCAAAACCTCAAGGAAAATACTGAATAGCTATAAATACCATACTTGCTGCTGAAACATCTATGGCAAACAGGTTCCATGTAAGCACCACATATCCCCCAAAATAGTGTAATATTTGGTGATTTTTTTTGACAGTGGACATGAAGAGCAGTTTCTCTCAAAGATATGCATGGCTAAGTTTATCAGATGCTCACAATAGTATGTTCATTTGGTCTTCAGCCACACTGAGTGTTTGCCAATTAACTGGCCTCATTAATTTGTGACTGAAACAAAACAGAATTCAGGCGAAGAGTTACTACAAGCAAATTGCTGGCTATGATGGGTGTCGGACATTCCTCAACATTTTGTTGTGAAAACCAACATAACTGAAAGGACCCAAAGTTTTATAAAATCAGTGTAATTTTGGCAGTCTAATCCTCAGCTAGTGCAAAACTGTTCTTGCCCCAGTTTGCAGCAGGGATGTGGTATTGCTCAGGATGCTGTCCAAAGGTTTGTAGACAGGTTCATGTGGCAAACTTCTTTGTTTAAAAGAGAGTTTTTCAGTCAGCTGCTACTTTTGATGCCTGCTCCTTTACTCTGCTGTTAGACTCTGCCTTTTGATTCCATGGTAACCAATGTATTCCCCCATGCCAATAAACCTGGATAAATATAATACTGAATTAATCATTAGAGACCCATTTTTATTTATGATAAGAGCCTTTTTACACAGGAAAACTAATGAGCATAATTGTAGCAGAATAATTTATACCGCTATGGCTTTGCTGATGTAACATCTCAGGTAGTTGTTTTAATTGGGTGTAATTATTCCATTTCCCTGTATAGATGAGTCCTATATAGATAAATCCCATTTTATAGTTAGCAGTTGAGACAAATTACATTTCGTAATTACATTTACACTGAGTTTAAGGCATTCTTAGGGTGGGTAGGAAATATAATGGGGCCATAGTGTAATTGAGAGTGCAACCTTAAAATCCTATTTGTGACAACTATATTCAAATTGCCATCTGCTACAATATTTTTATTCCTTCTCATTCCAAAACAACAAAAAGCATTAAGTATGTTTAAAATAAAATGTTTTGAAGGTCTAGCACCAAACTATGCACATTGATTCATGCAGGCTAAGGAAGCAAATGCAATTTGTCATATTTAAGCAGAACTGTGCCCAGTCTGTAGGTAACATCTTCCAGTGCCAGATTCAGCACTGTTGTAATCAGGCATCCTGGGGACTTTGTGGTACAAAAGGAAATTTGACTTCATGATATCAAGTCTAAATTTGGCTCCCTGATGCTTAGAACACTCCTGAAGGCATGATGCTCCAAACAATTAATCTTGCATAATATGGAATAAATGCATATAGGACACACTGGCTCAGTTCTTGTAAATCTGTTGTCACTGGCATATTTTTTCCATAAAAAGATGGTTTTCCACAGTTGGCAGCAGTTCTGTTCAAAAGCATCTTTGAGCTGTAGAAATACAAAAGACTGTACTTTATTTCCAGTCCCTATTTCCCTCTCTTTCTGGCCATTGTCCACCCACCTGCCCTTCCCCCCATGTCAAAAAAAAATCCCTTCCCCTTAGTTTAGACTGGGGAGCTTGGCAAGTGTTTCCTTCTCAGTTCTTAACCCTTTTGGTAGTTTGAAAACAAAGTCCTGAAGCAGTGTGAAATTAACTTATATGCATAACATTTGAAGTGACGGCACAAATTCCCGCTGGAATGAAGGGCTATTCACTCCAGTGGGAATGGGCACATGGATTTGTGGCAGAACAATGTGCTTTTCTCAACACTCTCACCTCCATTCCAATGGATGGGACGGAGCCTCCCTGGTGATACTTGCACACCACCACCCATTATGACCCTTTAAAAGAAAACCACACCAAACCAACCCCAAAGAAAACCTGCCTCTTTTTATTTATTTTTTTTTCACGTGCTTCCAGCTGGGTGAGATATTTAGCCTGTAATTACACAGAGTTTCTGCGATTTGCTAACAGGTGGTTGTGCTTCTGCCTAGTCCCTGCAGCTGAAGCCAGAGTAATTGTCTCTCAGTGTACCTCAGCAAAACTGCTGCCTGAGGGACCGTTTCCTGTGCTGCATGGAGAAAGGTGCCTGTCCCATTCCTTGCCTAGAAGGCAATGGAGAAGCATCTCTGTGGGCTGTGCAGCAGGTGTGACTGACAGCGGTGCCAGCATGACCAAAGGACGTGGTCTGCATGTTTATGTGCATGCATTTCCTGGCCCAGTGGTGGACTCCTTGCTCTGATCATCCATGGATGTGTTTGGGAAGGGCTTAGGCAACACCCCACACCACAGAGTTTGGCTTACCACTGGTAGAGTATGTTTTTAATACTGTTGGATACACTGAGGAATTTTGGGGGGAAGGATGCTCTATAACCATGACTGTTATGCAAAAATGATTAAAATTAGGAATATATTATAAAGCTGGATTATTCTCATGTTTCCCACTCTTTGCATACAGTATAAAGAGAAACAATCTGTGTCGTCACCTCATAAAATATCCATCATAATATTTTGATTTAAATCATAAACAAGCTTAGCCAAGAATAACATACATACAATTGCATGGTATATGATATTTTCAAAATCTATTTGCCAATCCTATTAAAGATGACATACTTAAATCTTGTTTCAATCAGAGACTATCCCTTTAAGGAGAAATATGAGTGTCTGACTCCTTCTGCATTGCAAAGTACAAATAGAAAATTGGTTCTCTTGCACGCAGAGTGGTCAAGCTCCTGATGTGTCTCAGAAACGTTCCAGACCTCAGGCTTTTTGTCACAAAAGAGTAATGCAGTCACTGAGAATAATCACTCTCCAGCACCGTGTTTCATACCCGTGATCAGGAGTACATATCATCCAGTCTGCAGTGCAACTGTGATTCCTGTTGTCTCAGCCAACAGATTTAAAACTCACAGCCAACTAAGTAAGTTCCTTGTGCATTTCTGGCAGACAAAAAGCAATAGGTGAGAAATTGGTAGACTTTCCAGTTAGATCTCTCTCCGCTTACCTCATGAACAAAGAGAACAGAAAACTCCAGGATTCCTCTCAGAAGCAGTTTTGCAAGACAATGCTTCCCTGTTTTCTTTCTGCTCTGCTTGCCTTTACTGTAGTCTCTTGCTCTCCTTCTCTATGTGTGTTTTCTTGCTTTTCTTTCTTCCTCTTTATTTATTTGTACTTTTATTGTAGTGTAATATTGTATACTAATAAATACAAAACATCCTTGATTCGTACATGTCTGTTTGGACAGATGCAAAATTTTCATACTTTTTTCTAAAACTACAGCCTTTCTAGGCATGAGCATTAGATATCTAAAATGGGCAGAAAGAGCACAGGAAGGCAAGAAAGAGAAAAGTTAAGGGAATGGGTGGAGAAGAGATGATAAAGAGAGAAGGAGCAAGTGAGGGTTTGTTATGGTTGTATAACAATTTAAAAGCAGTAGTGTGGTTAGAAGTTAGAAAGAGGGAAAGAAACCCAAAGGATCAGACCCTGGCCTGTGGCTGAGGAGTAGCTGGTACAGCAGAGGGAGGATACAGCTAAGTGGTGTCACCCACCCTGGGGCTGCTCCCTAGCCAAAACTGTTAGCCAGAGGCTGAGGGAGTTGCCAGTCTGCTTGGTGCCAGTTGGACATCCTTACACTGCAGTTCCCTGCCCTTGGCACTGGCCTGTCCAGTGGCCAAACACGTCTCCAGGCACACCTGCACAGTCTGCCTGGCTTCCTTGCACCGAGCAGAGATGTGGTCCTGCTGCTTCATGCAGCCCCTGCCTGGTGTGGTGGGGGAGGAGGGATGATTATCCAAGGTGGTCCTGGTCCAGCTCTGTAAGAGGATTATTGCTGTCTTCACAGATGTTTCTCTCACAACTAAAGGTAACCATAATCTCTCTTCTTTTCTACAGTGTCAGAAAAAGAAAGATGACTTCCAAAAAAGAAATATATATCTCAATGAGGTCACAATTTTATAATGCATACCTACATTTTTCAGTGATACTTTCATTATGCCAATTCACTGACGTGATCTCAGCCCCAGCAGGAGGTTAGTTTCTGATTCAAGGAAAAGGAAAAGGGAGTTTTAACATTCATTTTAATGCGAACATTTATTCATTTTTAGTATCTGCACTGTTACACTAGCTTCACTTAATTATGGGAGTAGAAGCAGGTTTAGAATTCCCTGGAGGAGCTTGCTCTTTTTTCTTCTTAGACTTACTCTCTTCATCTTCTCAACTGCTCCTCCCTTAGTCTTTTCATTTTCCTTGAGAGTGCTTATTCTTATCCTTAGAAATGAGCACATCTTGGCAGGAATTTAACTATTAAAAATGGTGTAAACTTTGTTTGTCTTTTTTCCCCTCATCTTTTCCTCTGTGGATTGATAGTTAAATGCAGCAGGTTTTCCACAGTGTGATGAATGGAGTGCATGAACCCAAAGGTTGTGCCTGCCTGTGCCTTGGGGATACAGCTTGGAGATGTAGTGTATGAAAGATGCATCAAGGTAAAGTCACAAGGTAACTGCAGTAAAACACTGTATTCCTGCTGTTTACATCCATGTTTGATACTTGAAACCATCTTAGCTTCTGTGAGTTCAAAAACCAGCATAAGATTGAAACATAGCATGGTTTGGTAATAAAAGGTCACATTGTTATACCTGTAGTTTTCTACTGTGTGTGTACATTGCATTTTCTGTTCTACCTTTTTTGAGTATCTGTAAAAATTGTTGTTGGCCTGAAACTAAATGAAGGTTTCAGTCTCTGAATGATTTTGGAGCATATTTTATCTCACAGATCAAGTATTTTAAAACTTTGAATGGCAAAGAGGAGTGAATGTTAATTTTAGACAGCTTTTACACTTTACTTTTACACTTTTACATATGTAATTGAATTTTGAATTTTCCTTTCTACCTTCAGCCTGAAAGGGGTAGCCCAGAATGCACCTACACTCTTTTTGGTCCTTCTAGGAAAAAAACCCAAATCTGAAGGAACCTTATTAAACTTTAAAAACAAGTCTCTGTGTACAGAGTGCTTCATTTCTACACATCTTTTCAATACACACTGTACAAGCAGACCAAAAACCTCAAAAACTCTGCTTTAACCTGAGATCTGTCCCAAGATGTGTCTTTACACCAAGAGAAGCAACACTGGTACACACAAAGGCATCACTGAGGCTGAAGTCTTCATCCAGGTGAATATCTTGCACCTCTTCAATTATTCCCATATCCAAGAGAAAGCTGCATATGAGGAAGCAAAAAGCCTTTTACCTCTAAGAAAAAGAAAAGTGCCTTTATTGATAATAACTACACCTAAATTACAATTATGTAACTGTTTTACATTGAAATCACCTCCTGATCAAAATCGTTATGTAACAAGGACACAATCTGAGTAGATTAAGAGCACATAATAGTAGATTTTTTTATTTGGTCATCTGGGGGAAAATGTAATTTCGGTTGTGCCAAAAAGAAAATTGCTCAATTTTTTGGCTTTTACACACATTTCTGACCCCTTCAAATTAGGTCAGTTTTTAAACAAAAGCATAATTTAAATGTGAAGTATCACTGTTTCATTTCAGAAATATTTACTGTTTCCTTGTTACAGTCCTCCAGAATGAGACATTCTGCAAGTTTCTGGAAGCTGTCCCAAGTTCACAAATGTTTTCAGATTCTGCAAAAATGAGGTTTGGATTTGTAATATTTTAGCTGGTGGGGGTGGAGGGTGGAGTAAGGGTACACCTACACCTTATTTAAGTGTTCACAAGGCCTGAGGTTTTTTTTCCTTAATTTATAGCAATCCACTCAGAAAGGATTAAGTAATCCAAATCAGCCCATCCTGTAACAGAAATACACAAGTCCTCTTTTCAACTTACATGAAATATATCAGTTTAAAGGAATATTCTGCATGAGGTGTACAGTAACTGAAACACCTGACATTCTTCTAATGTCATTCTTTTTTTAGACACAGTCAAGGAGGAATAGAGGCTTGACTGGTAAAACACACTCGTATGTGACTTTTGGAATGAGAGGAACCCACTTAAAAGAAAACTCACTCCAAGTGACATGTAGATGTAAATACTTTGAGAAACACAGGCTGTAAAACATATTTCTTCTGCCCACAAACTCACACCTGCTAATGCCTCATAAAATTAGTTGCTTCCTCAATACTATCCTTCAACAGCAAGTTTTAAGGCCTAATTATATATTTAATTATCTATGTTTTGTCAGTTCCTTTAGATCCAAGTACATTCAACAGCATGTCATATGGGATCAATTCTTCCACAGTGATTTTATTATAGTTTCTATATAATGTCACTTTGGTATATCCACCCTGTTCCCACCCCTGAGCATATGGCATCTCTTTTTTTAATACATCTGAATTAGAGAAAAGTACCAACATTAAATATGAATCTCTTGGCTTTTGATGCTTGCCAGTCATAGAGTTGTTTGCAAATGTTTCTAATATCAATTTCACTTCTGTACCATAAGTGTTTTGTTAACATCTGTCCTGCAGCAGATGATCATTTTGATTTAGTGATTTATTTATGTATCTATATTTTGGTGTGAAAACACAGTCGTCACTCTTGGGCTTTAATCTGCAGAAGGGATGGAGCAGAATGAAACGCAGTCAGTCACGCTTTGCACTTGAAAGGAACAATGCCATTATTTCTTTGTTTTCTGCTGTAATCCAAGGTATAATGGGCAGAATGGCAAAAATAAATTGAGGTCTTTGTTGCAATTCTCCCTCTTTCAGCCAGGGCAATGCTTTCTCTCACGTATGTCATCTATCAAATGTTTAAGGATCTTTTTGCACCAGCTGCTATGCTGTTTCATGTTTACTTCAGCTAAGCTCTCTAAACAGTTTGATGATCGTGAAATTGATGCCAACCTGACAAATCCTGGTTTTCAGCTTTTTCTCCTGAAGTTGCTCGATTGTGAAACACCACGATGGTGGTCATGCTCACTTTTGGGGCAGTGGGAGCTGTCAGCCCTGTTATCCTTGAATCATGGAGTCACAGAATCATAGAAAGGTTTGGGTTGTAAAAAATCTTACAGATCATCTAGTTCCAATCCCCTTGCCATGGGCAGAGACACATAGAATGACAAATCTGAGAAAAGCCATTTCCTCATGGCTTTGCAGGGCATGGAACTTCATGGATTTTTTTCTGATAGTTTCTTACTTTCTTACCTATTTATGATAATATGATCACAAAACTTGTTAATATTTATGTTCTGTTGTGTAAATGATTTCATGTGGTTCAGGAAGGGCAGCATCTGGTTCATGAACTGCATTTTCAGAGAAGATTACATGTTCCACTACAGATTACTGCCACTAGCCTTGAGTGGGCTGGTCATTTAACTCACCCATTTCAAACTGCAATTATTATTTTATGCCATTTCTAGCCATCATTTATTTTTAATCAGTTGTGTTCTTCCTCTGCTGGCAATCAATTGAATGAAACTCACAGTAAGTAAAATGGGAAGTACAGAGAAGTGGCAGATAGCCCTGGTCATCCTGAACCCCTGACACCCTGAGTCTGATTCTTTGGAGCGTATCAGAAATGGATGGTTTGTCATGAGCTGTGTAATGGTGCAATGCTTTTATTAGCATGGAGTTTAAATAAACTGCATAAATAGTTGTGGTTATATCAGTAACAGAGTGATTCTAACAGATTTTGTTGGGGAGAGGCGGTGTTCAAGCAGAAATGCCAGCAGCCCCCAAAAACATGCAGATATTCAATGAGAAACCAAGCACATTTTCGCCAGGACATAAAAGTTTCACATTTTGATAGCACGAAATGTATAGCCAGTTGTCATAAAATTTCCAAGGATTCTTGGCTGACTCTGATCTAAAATACTCAGTCTAAACCCTGACAGCCATTTTTAGCTGCATTGGTTGGTGGTTGTATCACTTCAGTTTCCCATGAGGCACCTCCATCAAGGTTGTAAGTTCTCAGAAAGGCAGATGAATAAAAAAGCTTCTCCAGAGTCAGACTGACTTGTATTATGATTGATAATATTCTTATAGATAATCTCAGAAATTAGATTCATAGAATCATAGAATTCTGGCTTGGAAGGAACATCAAGGATCAGATGGCCCAACTGAATCTTAAAAGTGTCCAGCACTGGGGAGTCCCTGGTGGGATTCCACTGGCTGATTATTCTCTTTGTGAAAAATTTTCCTATTGTGTCTAATCAGAATGTCCCCAGGAGTAACTTGTATCCATAAGGAACCCATGAGGAAGGAAAACAACTTAAGTGAGGCACTAATAAACGACTTGTAAGGTTGTGAACTCTGCATGAGAACTGGGGTCTTAGGACTCTGGCCAGAAAGGTGATTTTGGTGCTCTGTTCAGTCAATAAACAGAAGACATTGTGCCCTCCACTGTATGTGTGGAAAATAGGATAAATTATGTACTATGCAACTCCTTTCCAGGAAGAAAAATGCTATAGTCCTTAATTTTGTTGTATTATGAGCAGAGCTCTATGCCATTAAATATTTATATGTCCCTGACCAGTAATACATAAGTATGTCTTTTAAAAGTTAAGGTCACAGAGGTAGAAGACAGACAGTAATTTATGATTTTCTTGTTATATGTTACCAGAGGAACATTTCTTGTGTTCTGAGCAAAATAGAATTATAGTTGCAACCCAGTCATCATTCTCATATGTTGCATCTTTCTACTTGTGTGTGAATATATTTATCTAAAGAGGTGTGTTAGATGCAACTTTTCTTATGAGTGACCTGATCCTGCAAACACTTATGCATATGCTTTATTTTCTATGGCTGGTATGACCAAAACAATGTCTCTGGCACATGTAGAATTCAGCCTGTATGTTAACCTTAGCAGTATAGTAGCACTGATCTGACTTGATTACAGTGAGCTGGGAAATGACACCAAAGTCACCTTTTATAATCAGAAAATGTAGGTGAATTCAAATCAGATTTTCTCACAAGGGAGTATACACCATTTTCAAAAAATCTGAAATTTCTGGTGAGAGTGAGAATCTCCAAGACTAAACGTTATCTGAAACATGTAAACCCCTATTTTCCAAATCATGTTGATTACATTAAACATCTTCAGTAGACAGAGAAGACAGTGTGGGCCCTGATAAAGAAAGAAGTCACAAAACTACTGATGCAGGGATATGTACTTGAGACTCAAATGCAGACTCTAACTCAGCCAAGAGAAGAACCTCAGCCTGGAAGATAAAAAAACTGTTCTACATGAGGTGCTAGAAAGCTTTTAGATATAGCTGTAGACCACTCACAACTGTTAAATGCAGACAGGTTGGAAAATGCCTACTGGATTACTTTCATGGAACAGAAATATTGTTTCTTATTCAGCTGTTATGACTATGTCTATTGTTCCTGCTCCATTTTGCAGAGAATATTTTTACATCCTTTATTGTAACAGCAGGAAGAGGTAATTTTTTTTTCAGTTACTGTGAAAGTCACTGAAAGTACAGTTTTAAAGTGACTGAAATTGTTCCCACCAATGAATGTAATTTGGCAAATAATTACAGCTGAAAAAGTATGGAAGCAGTGTAAAAAGACCTGAAATGTTTAATTTTAAAATCACCAACTGCTTATTTTGACATATTTTAATGAATCATTTTGGGTTTCTTCTTTCAAACAACATTTTGTTATTGGCAAGTGGTCTATATTCTTTAAAGACAAAATAATTAGAGGCATATAATCTGAGAACAAAATGCAGCATTTCAATGAAAAATACACAGAATAAGTTCATTTCTATTTCAATGTACAAGATTTTTTCCGTATTTTTATTGCTATTATTGAACTAAATAGAATCATAATTTGTTCTGCTGGATTAGTAATAATTGTAGGAGTCAATAACCCAGTGTATGCATATCAATTTAGACCCAATTACATTTTGGAATAAAAAAGAGCACTTCATAAATGTGTGACAATGCAATTAATTTGTTTTTTTCAATGTTCACAGGTAACACAATGGACTCAAGGTGGCTAGACCATGTGTGAATGCATAACCAGCCTAACTAGGTCCTCAGAGCTGAAGGATGTTAGAGCTCAGGACTGCAAATAGGCCTGGCTTGATTCAAACTGTCCTTTGAAAGATGTACAGGGTATGTATGACCAGGCAGCTTTGCAGAAAAAACCTGCCCTGGTAAGAAGCTCATCAAGAGCCCACAGAGTTCATTGAGAGCCTGCTTAAGGCCATCCTTCACAGACAGATATAAGGGGAGGTGTGAGCTTGCTTTATTTCCTGAAGATGTGGAGATCTGCTGAAGAAGCAGAATGGGACAGCCACAGGAGCAGAAAGCTCGTGGCACTCACAAGTGAATATCTGGAAGATGTGTTTAGAACACACCAGACCCCAACTTCAGAGTCTTGGCATGGGAGTGGAACACGCAGGGCTCATAAAATGGGCAGAGAAGAGTTAAGATACGTGGCACAATTCCAGGCTGCACAAGTGTTAACCATTAAAAAAGCTGTGCTGATGCAAAAGACAAAAAGGATTTGGACCATGTTCTTTCACTTATTTTTTTTCTGAACTGATGTAAAGCTGAATCAGTAAAATCCCACCAAAACCTGGAGCATCTGTCAGCTCCAGCACAGAAATCCTCAGTACAAAATTCTCCTCATGAAATGATGGGGTTCAGGCCTTTGTACAGAAGACCTCTGAGCCACCAGTTGGTTAAAGAGCCACTCCACTACAAAGTTTAAACCTTTTCTCCTATATTACATCAACACTGTAATGATTTTGTAACTGCTTATGCAAGTACCTCTGTAAGTTAAAATGGCTCTATATACCCATAGCTTACCATTAGTGAATTAAAGTTTGCATGTGCCAACTTTTTCACAATTGTGTGAAAGAACAACAGAGGGGAAAACTGAAGGGATTAGGTTTAATACCTTAGAGCTAAATAAATATTTACTGAGTTTGATTCTGCTGTGGCTAATGTGAAGTACAAGGTGACTGCAGGACTGCTGAAAATGTACAAACAACATTTAATCTGGTTTTCCCCTCATTTTGAAATGTATCATAAAATCCAATTTCATGGCACGTTTTGATTTTATATATATCTCTTCCCAGATGAAACAGCCATTTTTTGTCACCTGTGACACTTTCATTTCTCACATATGCTTCTAAAATGCAAGGCTCTGTTTCCCCGTTTAGATATGCCTCTATGCTAAACTATGGCCAAGATTTACTGCTGCAGCAGCTACTTTTTGACTCTATCAGGCAGGCAGCTATTTTCTACAAATCCACCCTGTTATAGGATTCCAGACTACCCATAGATCACTCCGAACAGGAATGTGAACATTCAAAACCAGCTCTCCTGCTAACAAAAAGAACTTTGTTGCTCTCTACGTAAAATTCAGCTGAAAGTTAATCAGATTCATTCGGAGTAGACATCTAATGATATTAAAATACCTGTGTACATGCAAAACTTTCTGATATTTTATATGAGTAAAAATTCATGTGTGTAATTTAAGAAAAATAGAACGATGTTTCCTACATTGTTTGCCTCCATGTAGAGAAACCATAATTCACAGAATTTACAGTGGTAGGCGAAGATGACAAATTCATGTGTTGTAAAGTGTAGCACCTTTTGCTGACTAGCTTCAGGCTTTTGCAAAAGAGAGATTCTTGCCTCTCTCCTTTTTGCTCCAGACCATTTCCAAAGTCAGCTGAAGGCCTTAAACATAATCCTCAGGGTAATTAATGGACAGAGCCCCAGCAACACAACAGATCCAGTTTCAGCCTCTGAATGGCTGAGACAGATTCTTCTTCCTGGAGAGAAGCACAGCACAGAGCTAGGGAAACTGCACTTGCCCACCCATGGACTGCATCTCTACAGCACATCCAGCTGCCCCTAGGAGCCTTGTAAAGGTGCTTGGTGATGCAGACACAGTTTATGGCTAATTGCCTATCAGATGGTTATGGCAACCTCCCTTGAAGGGATATTACATGGCTTTGTGGAAGTCATGTAACAGTTGATAGCTCCTTTAAAAGTTTAGTAATTTAACAAGGAGTGCTCCCCTTCTCCCATCATAACCCTCCAGAATAAAAATTTCACAGCAGGATAGGAAAAACTCAGCTAAGGTCGTTAAACTGTCACATGGATTGTACATAAAGACTGAGGTTCAGGATGAACCTAGAGGACATGTAGAGGAAGTGTCTTTTACAAGGTGTTCTTTGACTTGAGAGGGATTGATCTGATGAAAAGTAAATTTATTATTTCCATTCTGGATTTCCTTCAATGACAGTGTAGAGGAAAAACTTTGTGGTGCAGTGCATCTCATCATAAAGTGGACAATCAAAATAAAGTAGATGAACCACCTTTGAAAGTGTCTACTTCTAACTCTGAGCAATTAGAAAACTTGAACTAACTAGCTCAGGTGCAGGCATTGACATTATAGACATGTAAATTAGGGAAAGGGAAGTCTTATGAATATATTTTGGGCCGAGATTCATCACAATTTGTGCCAGTCATTTATGTATGAACTTGGCACCTGAGCAGACTTTATGTGACTGGAGACAACCTCAATGTCCTCTGCACAGGTATGAAAAGGAAATTGAGAAGTGTATGGGCATCCTTGGAGTGAAAATGGGCTATAGTTTACAAGGCAAAGGGAAGAGATGCTGCAGCCTTTCTGACTTTCCTGTTACGTTCCTCTCTGGCCACTGCTGGGGACGTGTGCTCTTGACTGTGCTGTACTGCCAGCTGTTGGCACCAGGCTGAAACCAACCCAGGCTCAGAACAGCTGCACAAGGGAAGGTGCAGGACAGTTTTGCCATCTGTGTCCCAGTGCTGAACCTTGGAGCAGCTCCACAGTGGAGTACCAACTCCACTAATTGCCAGAAGTGACGCCTGTTTTCTCACACACACAAGCAATACAGTAGCTCTACCTTTTGGAAGTTCTTATTTATTCTTACAGTTGTTATATTCTTGTCAGTTTTATTTATTTATTTATTTATTTTTTTTTTTATTTTTATTTTTTACAGTCCCATAAGAACATAAACACTATTAGCATACAGGGAAGCTACTGAGAGCAACAATTTAATCTTTTGCATCTTTTAATGTGACACATGTTCAGGGGTGTCAGGCTCTAAAGGCCACAGAGATTTATTTGGATGTTGGTATAATGGTGTGTGCTGTTACTCTTCTCTCCATATGTATGAAGACATAAGCGTTCACGTGCATGTAAGTTCATGTCTAAAAGCACTCTTTTCTGAGATTTACCCCTGACTAATTATAAAAAATGGTGCTACAAACCCATTTTCCACTCTGAGACTTCTCCCTTCAGAGGCATCCATCTCAAATGTGAAATCTGGTTGGTGTTTTCTCTGTTTTCTGGTACCCCGTGAGGGGAGTAATTTGCAAAACATACCCTTACATTTTTAGTCCACATGACAAAGCCTTTAGTTCCACTGAAGGATATAGTTTGGGAGAGCTTAACATTTTGGAGGCCTATGCAAGCTTACATGCAATCAGTGTAATTTTTTACTGATTTTTTTTTCCAGCTTAATGTCATTCACTAAAACTTCAGTCATGACACTGAGTTGTGGCTTCTGAACTGGAGCCATGTAACACTTGTCAGGTTATTATGAAAACTTCTTACCCATATCAAAAAATAGTGATTCAGTATCAACTGACTCCACTGGATATTGTAGCATCTCTTCTGCACTTTCCAGAGGGAACATTTTCACCATTTTACCTCAAATAAGATTAATATTGAAATGGCCAGTGATAAGTCTTGATACTTTGATAGAGTGAAGACATTTTCTGTTGAAGAAAAAAGCTACAGACCAAAAACAGTAACAGGAAGCAAAATAATAGTTAAGAAATCTTATCAAACTACAATCAAACATGGTGATGTTTCACAGGTGCTCACGAGACATCTTCAAAGTTATAACATCAACTTAACCAAGTGTTTGGAAGGGGGACCATGGTTGAGATATTTTAAAGGAATGAAAATTAAAACCCCAATGGAAAATTTGAGAGGACTTAATGGAAACATATTTTTCTAAAATATGGTTTTTACCAGAATATTGAAATTTATGAGTGTAAGTAATTCATTAGGCACTTCTATGATCATTAATGACCAGAAGCTTCACTCCTTAGGATAAGCTTGTCTGGAAAACATGGCAAGTTAAGCAGAGATGATCTCCTTTGCCATGTTAGAGTTAATTAAATACTGTCTCAGAATGATATCTTGGTTGAACATCTTATTACTTAAATATGCTCTAACATATTTCATGCTGTTACTATTTATGGTCACTGCTTACTCAGAAACCTAAAAGATAGGCTAATAAAAAAAAAAAAAGAGAATACTGATGTATAAAAAGATTCTGTGGTCCCTCCAGAGTTCAAGCTAAATCAGTATCTTGAAAAGGTGCATTAAAATGTTATGTTCATCAGCCCAGATGATTTTTTTCATTATTTCCATTTGGGTCATTATTTCTCACATATAGCAGGTAAAAATCATAATTGTCTAAGTGATATTCACTTTAAATAAAAACATTTTTAAAAACATTTCTTACTCTTCAGGGTAATGATTGTACAGAACTGCACATCTTCCACACAGGGATGCTAAGTGAAAATAGGAAAATGCTCTAGTCATAAATATTATGGTGAATACCTCTGTAAAAACTATGACTCTAATTTGTGTTTCTCATGATGAAGAAATGTGTGGCAAAATTACAAAATGACCATTTTGAAAACTGGAATTCAGTGTCTAGTCCTGCTTAATGCTCATATGTATTAGAGAAAGAAGTGCACTTCAAGAATATAGTTTATGTTCCTTTTTGCAATTCTTGTGCCAAAAAGCCAGTTATTAGACTTTCAGTGTTAGAGTGGCACATCACCTCATCCAGTGGTGCTGGTGGGAAAGAGGGGATGCCCAACATCCAAGGGCCAAAACAGAGACAAAGTTTTAAGTTTAAAGTTTCCATCCTTTGAAATTGTCCTAGGAGATATAAATTTGACAGCCAAGCAAAGTGTCAACATCTAGGATGTCAGCCCTGTGAAAGACCATGTTTTTGAAGCAGTTCTACAGTTTTATGTAGTCATACAAAAGACAGTGCCCCCCACCCCTTCTGATTATCATTTGAATGATGTTTGTTGCAGAACTGGTACCTACAGAAGGTAAATCTCTTAGGTAAATTATCTGCTAGATGAAAGTCACTTCTGCTCACCATTCAGCATACTGTGACTGGACTTTCTTGATGGAACTTCCTTTTCCACCTTTCTGTGGGAAACAAAACAGGATTGAGGGGAGGACAAAGTGGCCCAACATAAGAAAAACTGTAAGTAAAATAGTATAAGAAAAGAAAAATCTCTTTATGTTTTTCTGTACTAGAAGTCAGGGCAAGGAAGTCTGCATATGGTGTACATACTCAGGTTTATTTATGCAAATAATGATGCAACATGAGATTTCTCTTTCACCTTATAATATTTTTATGTAATTCACACATTTTCACGTTTGCATTCCCGTGACTGAAATAGCTTTGGAATCTGCATTCAGGATTCTCATTGTCTTTGCTTGCTTTTGTCTTCTCAGACTCTGAGTAAAGGAGATTTTTGTAATCTGCTCATGGTTTCTTCTATGCCTGTGCAACACCGTGCCAATATCACTTGAAGATTACAGACAACTTCAGTGGGTGCAAACGTACGGACTGCTGGGAGTTTCTGATCTGTGTCTGCTGTTGCAACGTGAGCCCGTGCAAGTTTGTCTGACATGTGAACTGTGCAAAATCTTTTCTGAGCTTTTTTTAAGCTCTGGTTTTGTCCATGGGAATGCACGGCATTTTATTACTTCAAATCTGAAGATCTTTGTTGTAATGAGGACAGAAAAGCAGAAACCAAAAGCTTAGTGAAAGAATGTTAGTTAAGACAACTAGCTAGCTAGGACTCTGATCTTCTTGACTTAGAGCAATTGTGAATATAAAACATATGATAAGAAAATACTTTTATTCATAGAATACAAACACTAAAATAATAAAAGCATATATTCAGATACACATTAAAGTTGTCTGTGTTTTCCTGATATCATATTTGTTCATTCCAGCAAACTTCATCTGGTTGAGGTGATTTAATAAATGATGGATTTAATTTCTTATATTGCTGGACAAATGCAAACATGTAGAAAGTAAAATATTGACAATTCAAGTGACTTCTTGTGTGACTATGTTGTTGATAGTTAGGTTGAGGTAAGAATCACTTCCAATTGGTTTGTATTTGAAGTGAATGCAGTCCATCATATGGCAATTAGTAGAAACAAGATGCTGATGTCAGGCTCTTTGAAATAACTCATAACATTTTACACAGACTAATATACTGTTCAGGAGGTGATTGCTGGAGGAGGAAGGAATGGAATTATTCCCCAAGAACTGTATCAGGAATATTTTTATCCCATTCCTGTGACCATTATTCTTGCTTTTGTTTTGATTTCAGCAATTTATTTTTATTAGCTAACCCCAGAATAAAATATCAGTAATCTTCCAGGGAAGATATTGGACATTCTAATGCAAAAATTCTACATTCATCTAAAAAGACACATCTGTCTGAATACCTACTTTGTTGTTTTGATACAAATGAATCCTACAATTTTGAGTAGGGAGTGTTGTTTGGCTACCTGTGATTTATGTGAGCTCCTTTAACATTAAAACAAGGTATCTGATGATTCTGTGAGCTACAGATTGTTTCCATTGAGGCACTGAGTACTGTACATTCATGTGTCAATCAGTTAATATTGAGAATGCTCAAGTATTTGCAGAATGTGGATCTAAGGAGAGAAGTTCATATTATTCTCCCTTTCCCTACATCTTTCCTCTCATGTTAGATGGTGACTGTCCCAAAGAACATTTACTGGAATATCTACTGATGAATTATATCATTGCTGATAGCTTTCAGTGAACATTGCTGTTGTAAGTAAAAATCCTCTAAAGCTAGGATAAAAGCTTTGAAGATAAGAAAGATTACCATGGGAATGTCATTATTTGGAGACAAAGAAGTAAATGCACTCCCATAAAAACCTTTAATGATTGTTTTACATAAATGCATATCAAAAGGGAAAGTGCCAGGATCAGTAGGTTCTCGGGTTTGGGTTTTTTTTGTGTGTGTGTGTTTTTTTTTTTTTCTTTTGTTTTGTTTTTGTTTTTAGTTGAGTCAGGCTTATATACCAATTTAGTCACCTCAGTTTAGATTCTCATTTAGTACAAAACATGGCAGTTTTGTTAGAATAAATGATACTACATTGAAATATATAGAAAATGCCTTCTCCCCTCCCTTCCTCCCATCTGTCATCCCTTCTTCCTCCATCCCTAGTTCCTCTTCTTTCCTTAACCTTCCCTTCCTTTTCCCTTCCCTACCCTTCCTTTCCTTGCCCTCCCTTTTCCTCTCCCTCTCATCTCCTCAGACCATTTTCTGTATGACTTTTTAGAAATGTATTCATTATGAAATATGAGTATCAAGAGTAATAGATTTTATAGGATATTGTAATTCTCAAATATGAAGAAGCTAACTTCATACTAATAAATTATATCTCCAGTAGAAGAATGAATACTGGATCTGAGTTTTCTTTCAGCCTGGCTGAGAGTTGAAAGATTCAATATATTTTAATTAAAGCGGCCTAATCAAAGTCCAAATCATGCTCTCAATTCTTTCTTTTCTCAGAGTAGGGGAAATAACAGGTGTGCTAAAACTGCTGTCTTCCCTTCAAACTGCAGAAGTCAGACATCCCCACTTACAGCTCAAAGTTCAGTTCCCCACAGCTACCTAGAAGGGGGCCAGCAAATATCTGAGTCATCATCCTCTGCTTTGGCTGATAAAATTCTTTGCAAGAGAGATATTCTAATACAGACAATTGTTTATCTTCAAGAGCAGGAAAGCTATTCCAGATCTTTTCCCTCCCATCCAGGACAACTAGATGTGACAAGAGCTATGAGATTTAATTTGTGAATTATAAATAGGGAATGCAAGCTTGTTCTTTAGTTATAATTGTGGTGCAGCTAGGTAACTGGGCGCCTATGTGCACACCAAATCATGAATTTCTTGAGGGGTTCAAGAATATCCCAGCTGTCTCCTCATGGATGAGATAATGGACAAGCTTGAGACAGTGGACAAACCTGAAACTATGTGATCAACTGGACCTTCATAATACAATAGTTGACTGATTGTTACCAGAGCTGGGAACTGCAGACTGATCTAGAAATTGCCCCTGATCGAACTAATTTCTATGACTAAATGTGTTTGTTGACATCCTGGCTGGAGTGTACCAGTACCCTGTTGGATTGTACATAGATAAAACCTTTGTAAATAGACAGTAGAAACCATTCCTCCAGAAATGGCCGTGTGCAATGTCTTATGCCTGTAGCTACGATACGTAAGAAATGTTTTCAGTGTAGGGTGTGTGAGTAGCAATGACTCATGCAAGTGCTGTGCTGGTTATGTGGGACCCTGGCCTGCTGGATTATAAGAACTGAGCAAAACTGTGGATTTAGGGGTCTGTCCTGATCTAGGGGAAGGTGACACTGCAAGGACTCTTGCAACAGACACCCCCATTGCTGCTAGCCAGTGACTGATTGTCCTGCTTGGTCGATTTGATTGCCCATGCAAACCCAACCTTATGCCAAAATCCCAGTAAATAATTTTTCTTTTTAGCAAGCAAAGCTGTGCTTGTGCATTAGCCAGGAACTGACTAAAGAAGAAAAAAGCTGATTTCCTGAAGTCCTCTGGCCAGTGAAGAATAATGAACCTGAAATAAGAATGGCTTCCAGCCACATGGAATAAAGTGAGCAATCTTTGATCAGAGTTCCTCTGCTGCTTGCCTGCTAGCTCAGCTGGCTCCCTGCTCCCTCCCCTCTCACTGCTGTTTCCAGAGGCTTCTGGGTTTCAATAAACCCACTCTGCATATCCTCCAACTTGCCTGCTGGTGTGACTTTGGAACCAACTGTAAGAGACCTGATTTCATTATGCAGGATTCACTGGTTTGTAAATCCTAAACTTTGACCACTAAAAAACTTCCCCAATTTAATATTTTCTTAGCCACTTTGATCTCCATAGATTTGGAAAACTTTTACTTGAAGAGATAGGTTGTGCAAAAATGTATGTCTATTTGTAATGAGATCCATTTTCAGTCCTCAGACTGAAAACACAAACATGGTATTTGGTGCATCACAAGGCAGATTTTGTTTTTTTAATTTAAATAAAAAAAAAAGGAAAAGGAAGGGAAGCCAAAGCAGTGAATGCAGAACTGGTCAGAGGGCATAAGCCCTGTTAAAAAACTTTCATCTTTCAGCAGTCAACACACACAAGCTGAAAGTCCAGAGCCTCTCCCAGGAACTTTACCACTGCCAGGCATTCCTGAAGGAACAGTGTGTGATTTTTCACAGCTGAGGGAAGAGTAGACCCTTCTGTAGATGATGATTACAGGTTATGCATAACTGCATTTGTCAAGTACTTGAGGCTGTGGTGAAGCGCTATAAACTTCTATTTCAGGGTTGTACTTTCTTTTCAGATCAATCTCTAAAAACACAAAAATACCAATAACAGGAATTGTTCTTTCCAGAAACTGCTGCTTCACAGAAATGAACTATTTGGTGTCCTTTTTTTTCTTTTTCTTTGGTTTGGATCATAAAACTGCTGTACTACAGTGCTGTAAAGACAATTGAAATTGAGAAGATGAATATGCTAACTAAGCTGAATCCTGAGAAATGTCAATTATGTAAATGTCTCAATTACTACCTCTACAACAGCAAATACCTGTAACCTGTGTGGGTGTCCCAGATTGCAGCACACTGGGTTACTACTGAGGAGATGAGCAGAGGGAAAGCTAGGAGGTTTGCTTTCTGCTCTGCTGGAAATTATGGCCATGCTAATATTGAAGACATAGGAGTTTTGGCACTTATTTTAGGAAGAAGTAGAGCAGCCATGAAGAACTCTGTACCTAAGTCACAGGAGGGATTCAAAAGAGAGCCAGAAAGTTGTGAAGTCAAAGCAGTAGTGTTTCCTCTCCACCAGCTTTAGACACTGACACCATCTCTACTGGGAGCATTATAAAGCAGTTGCTATGATCTCCCAGAAATTATTTAAATGAAAAAAAATAATCTATGAATAAAATAGAAACCGAGTTAAAAAAAAATCATCTGGAGGAAAAGTCCCAGGGGGCCTGACTTCCACTTGTGCATATTCCATGTGTTAACAGTGTAAAAGGTCCTCAGTGTGCACTGGTTCAGTGTGCATGATGCAGATATCATGGCTTGCATGTGTGGTTTGAGAGCTGATCTTACAGTCTTCTCTGGCCAATTTAATAAACAGTGAAGTGCAGAATGCTTGGCATAAAAAGTAGCACCATCTGTTCTCAAAGCATGGATCCTTGTCTCAGGGAAGGGAGCTGCTGTTGTTTTTCATGAGAAGGTAGGTAGTGGCCTCACTGGAGGTGAGGCTGACCTGGAGTTCTCAGACTATTATTTACAGTAACTGTTTTATCATTCTCCACACTGTTCCTTGTCTGATAAGCCCCAGAAGTTATTTACAGTTCAAATCATTCCAAGATTGCTGGCTATTATAGTTAGAGAAGAGATTGTGAGGCAGTGCAGTTTGCATGGCGCAGCAGCAAGACATTTCTCCAGGTCACTACCCTGTGGGACTACTTCATTAAAGCAAAGGCTGGACCAAAACTCCTTCAGGGCAGTGGATTATGAGCTGATTTCAATGGTGGTGTAAATAAAATAGTTAGTGTTCTTGGCAGGCATTTGTGCTTATTCCACCTGAAAAAAAAAGCTTTCCTGACGCTGGAACTAGGCTGGCCAATTTCAATGATCTCAAATAAAGAGATAGAGGCCTAAAAGGTAGTTCAGTTCCAACAAGTGCAATGAAAATAAAGGGTCACAGAGGTGAACAAGACTCTTTTTGCACTTTTCTATGGTAAATGCTACCATTTAAGATCCAATCTTAGTATGGACATGAAAATGCACACATAAAGGGTGTAATAAATGGCTGTCCATGGCAGAAATTTCACTTTGGTCTCAGAATGAAAAAGCCAAAGACAGTGAACCATGAGACAACACCTCACAGAAAATGAAACCTCATCAAGTCTGGTGCTTGTGGAACCTCCTGTGCAATGGACTTTTTGCTGGGGACCTTCTACCACCGTCAATTTCATCTGATTTACAAATCCCATGGGTAAATAACCATGAATAAATTGATAGATTGTGAGACAGCCAAGTGCTATAACAACAGCATAATAAGTAATGGTAGAATTTATCAGTTCTGAAGTGTTATTTTTTTAAAAGCTAGTAATGAAGTCAACAAGCCTGAGTGCTGTAGTCAGTATCTAAACAGCATAAGTGAGTGGGACTTGTTTTGCCACCTAGGGTCTCAGAGGGGCTGCACATATTATTTTTAAAGTGTTCATAAATGTAGGAATTGCTATGGTATCTATTGCACTAGAAGATTACTAAGAGCCTTCTATCCTGAAGTGTTTAGCAAATTAATTAAAAGATCTGAACCCTCATGAGTCCAAAAATTCTTTATTGTTTAAAACCATAATCTTCTTGTTATAAATAAGGGGTCCAGTCATACAAAATAATCCAAAGCCTTTTGCAATGCATAATCCAGTGAAAAGACTGGTTTTGGTTCAAAGTTGGCTAAGCTACTTGTAGCAGGTAGGGACAATAGAAGGATTTGAAAGTGGTCGGCTGTTTGAAAGATGCTCTGATAGAAATCTGTGAGGGAGAGCAGCAGTTTCTGTCTAGGGAGGACTTTGTGAAAAGAAAGTTGTTCACATTTGTGCATTTAAAAAGAAGCATGTCTGGAATGAGGTTTTTATAGGCCTCGAGTCAGAAACTGCAACTCCAATTTGCACCTCTATCTACATACATTTAAATACAAATAAAATTGCAAATCATTTTAGCAACAGCTGAGGATGAAGCACAGATAAGACAAGGAAGGGTGGACAACTGTCATTATCATTCATTTATTTACGTTGCCAAATCACCACTTTTAAAATAAGGGTGGGAAGTCAAACAGAGATGTTTAATTGGGCAAATAACTTCACTGCTTCCTTATGCTGCTGAAAGGAAATTCAAAGGGTTTCCAGACATTAATCTTTTCATTAATCCAAAGGAAATCCTTGGATGATGAGAAACAGTTACAAAGTGGACCTCAGGGACTGCGTTACATAAACTGTGGGACTAATCCAGGGATTCGAATGTGGATATCATGTCCTGACTGTCTATTCAACTGGTGCTTAAATTCATCTTGCAGCTAGTTGCACTGAAAGCTATTCAGTGTATCTTTTAATGCACTTGTGTGGATAGTATCTCTACCAAAAACCTCTATCTGCTATTTACAGGACATTTATATCTGCACTTCAGACTGCTTTGTTCTCTTCTCATGACCTTCATTTTCTCCAGCCCCTTTCACAAAGAGATGTTCAAATGCTGGTATGTAAAAGAGGCATGTTAAACTGGACCTTTAAAGGATGGCAGAAGATGTGCCCAGGTGCAGCACCACCAGTGTAATCTGCAGTGTGAAGGCTGCCAGCTTTTCATTGATCAAATGCATCATGCTCAACAAGGCATACCTGCAGCTTCATAACTCCCCTGAGCTCCTTAGGAGCACTGCCAGGAGCCTGTAAGCCACCTATCTTCTCCTAATTTGACAAAAGAATAACTCTGTGTTCAATGCTCCCTGTCTAGCACGGGCCAATATTTATTTTTTTTGATCCCTCAATTTACCTATTGCTGACTTCAGGTAGCTGAGTGTTCCTCAGTGATTTTCAGATAGATCAATATTAAAAAGTGTTGAGCTGGACACTGCTTTTGGATAAACCTTAGAAATTTCTTTTTAAAAAAGCTTCATTTTTTTTCTAACTGAGGGCTTGTTCTAATGATGTGGAAAACTCACGAGTCAGCAAGGAGTGATAATCTAATCTGTCTCACAAATAGCTGCATCCTAGGTTTTTAACAACCCAAAATTTAATGAGGTAGAATAAATCAATTACAATCATTTCAGATAAATTAAATGATACTACTTCTATCCTGTTTGGTTGGGTGGAGTTTTTAATATTTTCACTTAATTTGTTAATCATTCCATATTGTAAAAGACTTTTGCCTTTTGATTAGATTTTGTTTGTTCCTCGCCTGTGTACAGAGAAACATAAGAGTATTTCAGGGAATGCATTTTGGAAAAAAGCGGCACGTGCAATCTTAGGATTTGTCGTGTATTGTGTTCCCAGCAGCACAGAATTCAAACAGGTAGCAACTTTACCTATTGCTTTGCTTCTCCCTTCTCCCTTCCCCTATCTGTTCCCGTCCCCAGCTCTGGTCTGTGCTGGGCACACAGGGAGCAAGGGCGCTCAGGGAGTCACTGTGACCCTCTCTCAGGGGACAAGACTGTCCCCTGTCAGGCTGTGCGTTCTGCTGATGAGTCTCTGTGTGCTGCTGGCACAGCTCAACAGGCTTCACATGAGGAGAGGGACAGGAGAGCTGTGTGAGAGGGCTGGGCTGGGGGTGGAGCCTTGTTCTAGAGAACAATGGTCCAAGGCTTGCCATCTCCACCCAGCATCGCCCAGAACCTGCACTGGTCCCCCTGCCCGAGTCCAGCTGGTGGACACTAGGCCATGGTAGTGACTGATTTCTCTTGCCATGGATGCACCCTGGGTTTTAACAAGCCAAAGTTTTAAAGTGACTTAGCAGGGCTGAGGGAAAATCCACCTGTTTGAAGGGATAGCATCCACATACTGATAAAGTAGTGTAACACATAAAAAAGTAATCTAAATCAGCCCAGAGAGTTTAACAAGAAAAAAAAGTTGTTGTATGTATGGTGTTTTTCTCCAAAGCTTTGCTCTGAGCTGTTAAGGCTCTCACATAGAGCCCAGCAGTATATTTTGTGGCCAGACTTTTTGTCTTGGCTGACTATGGCTGGGCTCCTAAATCCATGTTTTGGCAGCTAGCTGGGAACTGACAGAGCACCAATAAGCCCCACTGAAGTCATGGCTTTTGAAAACTAGGCTTCCTTCCTTTCTGTGCTGAAAATGGACTTAAAAGCCTTCATTGAACCACCTAAATTTGAAAATATTGTCTTAAGATTTTACATTGACCAAAAATTAACTAGATCTGTCAGCAAGCAATAAAATAAATGAAAGTTATTCCCTACCCCGACCAAAGTTGCTTTTGCTGACTTAAAAAATATCTGATTCCTTGTTTGGCATGTACCACCTGAGCAGTTCACGTGTTTTCAGAGCCCAGGGTTGTTCTCCTGCCCCTTTCACAGCCACATTTAAGCTGTGCCATCAAGGAATCAGCCAGAGCTTATGCACTCAGTGGCAAAGACAGGCAAGTAGAATACAGCAATTTTCTTTTTAATCCTCCTGCCTTGTCATCAGTGTAGCAGCTTTTTCAGATGTTCAACAATCTCATTCCTGTGGAAGGCATACCACAATCAGAAACCACTTTCTTTCTTTCTCTCTTTACCCCATCAAAAAAAGCCTTCATCCTAGCTGTTAATTTTCTTTCTTTTCAAACTATATTAACATGCATTTTTGCCTCCTCAAATCTTTCTTTCACTTATCATCTCCTTTGTGTTATACCCCAGAAATGTGAACTTCTACATCTTGCTGTAATTCTATTACATTTTCCTCTTAACACATGTGATCCTAATTCAGTGCCCTTATTTTTGGAACTTTCTAACTTTCCCATGCAACTCATTTAGAAGTCATTCATCATTTTCTGACTCAATTTTATTTCTCTCTTTATATCTTTCTTCTCCTAATAAGAGAAAAACACAAGCAAAGAAGAAAAAAAAAGACAAACATTTTCATCAAAAAAAGCCAGTCATTTATTTTCTAGTAGGTCTTCATGTGACGTGGTTAGCAGAAAAATATCTGGTTTAAGTACAGCATTTGTGAAAGTGAAGTGGCATGTTTGTCTTGCAGTTGTCTAATTTTAACCTTTTCTTCAGTCTGGAAGAACAAATCAAAAGCTACATGTCAAAAAGAGTCAAAAAGCACCTTTTCCTTTAAAGCCTTGTACTGGAATGAATGATAAATGCTGGTTCTTGCCTCCTGAAAGCAAGGCTTTAGCAGGCAGACAGCCATTTCAGGGAGCTGCACACTTTGTAACAGCAGCAGCAAAACAGGGAAAGTTCTGTGTGGATCAAAACAAAATACCAAAATCTCTACCTGTACAGGTTTGTGTTAGTGATGTTGTTGAGAACAGTCTGCACCACCTTTAGCTTGCAGGGTAATGTGCCTTTTCCACTCACTGCAGAAAACAATACATAGAATGAGGCAGCAATAGCTGAGTGCAAACAGAAACACCCAGCAAAGCATGGGGAAGTGGCTGACTGGAATGTTCAGAAGTGCCCAAGCACATTTTCAGCAGAGAAACCCTGAGCATGGTGACACATGAAGGAACTAAAAGGATGAAGCCAATGCCTGTCTTTTCTATTTCCTTGGGCCTTTGGCAAACAGTGGCCTGGGAATGGTCTCCCAAGTGAGCAGTGTGATGAAACTGAACCAAACTTCCCCTCTCACATTTCATTTTCCAGACCTGTGCTTCATCAGCTTCCAGTTGGAAAGCCTTTTGGTGCTTGTTGGAGGTGGTACTATGCTGATGTGCCTGCATGCCAAATATGCAGAGATTTCCTGCTGTGGGAAAAATGAATGAAGGAGAGGACAAAAGACAACACATGTGTATTCCTAATAAAAATATAAACACCACAAGTGTATGGCCTGATACATTTGGATCACATTGACTTGACAAGTTCCTGCCAGCAGTAAGAGTGAAGGAGAAGTCAGCAAAGTGGCATGTGCATATGCTTACAAACAATTTTTTAACTACATCAGATGGCCTCAGGCTACTCTTGTAAGGATGGTTAATTTTTTAGTTCAAAATGTGCCCAAAAAGTTTGGCAGAGGGGATCAACTTAGCTTCACAACTTGCAACTTAACAACTGGCAACATCTTCAGCAATTTCAAGCATAGATAGGAGATCCTCAGACTTCTTGCTTGTTGGGTAACTTGGCCTCTGAAGACTTAAGAGATCCTGCCCCATCACAGGGCTGTTTAAGGGTCTAATTTATGTTTTCACTCACACCTGTTTTGCTCTGCTGAACTGAAACTTGTTCACTTCTTAACAAAAATTTATTGTCTAGGCCCAAAGCTCAGCATTTAAATCATTACCAAATCAATTACCTGATTCATGTAATATGATTATTTCACTTTACAGCTTCTGAAGACTAAATTTGGGAAAATTCTGTAATTGCATGATCAGTTTAAATGAGCCCTCTGGCTGATACAAGCAATGCCATTTATTCCCATCCCTGGTGGTATTTCTGCACACACAGTCAGAAATTTATCCATCTGATGTTCTGGGGTAAGGAGACCAACTCTGAAGCCTGCACAGGAAATAGTCTTGGGTTCAACAATACTGAGACCTGCTTTTGACTTCAGAGAATTTCAGACACAAAAGCAGATGTGGGGAAGGGCAAGGTGAAACTTTCAGATTTGTATTCAGTTCAAAATCTACTTCAGATTGTTACCAATACAGAACTTTATTTATAACTCCAGACTTGGATTTCTATTCACCTAAGGTGCATGGAAATATTTCTTTGTATATTGATCTCCATTTACTGTTTTGAAAGATTCATTTGCATTCACCACTGATACAATTCATGTTCAAAATCCTTTACAACCTTCTACTCCTGACTCCTCTGTGTGGTGTGTCCCCTTAGAGTATCTCCCTCCACTGCTGAATTCCAGAGCTACTACCCTCCTTTCAGGTTGTTTTTCTGTTGCCAGCCCAGTGGGCACAGGAAATAGCAGGATATCTCCAGTGGGGGCAGGTTCACTTCACTCAGCTGTTAGCAGCTGATGTTAGTGTCTCTGAGGTTATGGGGATGCAGTGGGTTGAGATCAACATCTGATGGGTTGGGTCACAAGGTAGGTTCAAACTCACTTCAAGCAAGCTGAGACTATTCTCCCCTTCCTGCTGTTCTGTAGCATTTTTGTTACTGCTTTGGAGGAGTTTTCAGCTCAGTATTTCAACCTTTGAGCCCATTCTAGTAAGTACAGATCATTTTTACTGTTGGCAGTATTACCATACAACACATTACAGGATGCTGATTATTAAGACATGTAGTAGCCAAAGTAAAATGTAATTAAAAAAATAAAACATGCACGTGTAGGTAACATGCAAATATTTGGAATGCACAGTTCTTAAATGGTTCTGGACTAGCACTACCTATAATCCTACTACAGAGAGCTGGAAACAGCTGCTCTGAAAACAGGACCTTATCCGACAGTGGTTTCTAACTGGTGAGTCAGTTAGTGGCTGGTCTTACATCAAAGTGGATTAAGGAGGAACAAATCCAAGGCTGCTGATAGAATTGAGATGAGACACAGTAATAAAAATGGAATAGATCAGAAAAGAATGGATATCAACCTCTGAACCACTGAGCAACAAGCTGGCCATGCACACTGTGTAAGAATTAGCCAGGAGGTGTAGAAACCCTGTTTTTCACACGGGGATTAAGATAAGATAAACCAGTTAAGATAAGACCTTGTAATACTTGGTGTTTCTCTAAGAGAGAACGAGTATATGATGTTTCTTTGCAGCTAATAAGGGTTCTGAGCCCAACTAGTATCCCTGTTTTAACAGCACCACAGAAAATGAATCCCACCCATCCAGCTGGGTGTCTGGCATTGCTTTATTATTGAGTAAAGAACATCTCCAATGGCACACTGCAAAGTGAGGTCTTAATCCAGTATGGACTCAGGGAAATATGACATTTGTTGAAGGATATAGTAAATGGTAAAGTGTATAATGTGGATTCTTAAGGATCTCCCATCCAAGCTCACATCATGCCCTAGGCTGCCAGACTTTGACATCATAGCCAATCTCACCATGGGGCACAGACAAAGCTGTGTTTATTGTTCCTGCACACAGGGAATGAATCACAGATTCTGGTCATTTGAGTGGGCTGAGTAAGATTTGTTATGTCGAGATATGGAACAAGGAAAAACATTTCATGAAAAACGGATGTTTTCTTAATATAAATGAGTAAGCACAGTAATTTGCACTTATATAACTTATTTCATGTCCTCCAGAGCTCAGAGCTTCTTAACAGCAAAAGGCGATTTTTTTCTTTGCTTACATTTTAAAGGAAAAAATGAAGCACTTGGAAATTACTTGCACAGAGTTGAGTCATAATTCCGGTCAGTCTCTTGCTGTCATTGTCATATGTTGCTGTATCCTCCTCACTACCAATTCAATAGTTTATTGTTTGAGTTTCTTTGCTGTTTGCATACAGAAGGTAAGTTTACAGAAGTCATAGAATGATTTGCTATTTCATTACATAGATTTGTTCTGCGAGCTTTGGAATGTAAAAATAATTTCCGTACTATCCATTGTAATTCAGAAATAATTAGGGCCAGCTTTATCAGAACTAGGAAAGGATGAACAAGAAACTTGGTAGCACATGTTTTTGCTTTGGCATCAGCACTGGCTTACGTAGCTCTCACTTTGTTCTCTTGTATAACTTTTTCATGGTGCTCCATTTTTAAATCTGATTCACTGCACAAACAGTTGTTGATTCACAACAGAGAGTGGCATGTAGGGAGAGAGTGGCAGTGGGCAGTGAGAACCACCCTCTCTAGCTTTGCTAGTCATAAAAAATACATGAATATTTCAGTGAATTAGCTGTGCCCTGGACATGCAGAATATAAAACAAGTATGTATTTTAAATATGTGACCCAGATATTGCAAAGGTTCAATGAAAAACATGCAAAGTCTTTATCTTTAGGTCACTAGTTCAAATCACAAGTAAAAGATCTGAGGTCCGTTTCTTAGCAGAGGAGTGCTAATAGCACTGATTTTTGCTCTTAGTCTCTTATTAAAGAGGCAAGAGCAGAGGGAATGCATTACTCGCTCTTCCCTAGAGGCGGGTCAAGGCTGGGCACATTGGCAGGCCTGCTGCTTGCTCTGTCCCTGTTGAATAATGAGAAAATTAATCCCTTGGGTAGTGAACGTGACACCCTCTGACACACAAATTCAGGCAGATGGAGGGGTAGGATGCAAAGCGTCTACGGATTCGTGCCGCGTAAATCAAAAGCCGCTCAGAAGTAATTTGTATTGGACAAGCATAAAACTGATGCAGCACAGAGTCACACCAGCTCCTAGCTGATCAATAAGAATATTCAGTAAAGCCATTGCAAATGTCCAGCTTTTAATTGGCACATAAAATTTTATGGAACAGAATCATCACATAAACAGTGACAGCATGTAAAAACTACACCAAATACTCCAACAAGAGCTTAATGGTAGTTCTGACTGACTATATTTCATAAGAACCTGTTTACCAATGGTATCCTTCATGAACCTATATTGGAAATAAAGGCTATTAAATTGCAGTCAACCCATGAAATTATTACTACAAACATTCATTATTTTATGAAGCAGCCTATTGACATTCCTTAGCCTGCATAAAGAATTATGAACTCTCGTTGCACTAGTACACCGTGGCTTGGCTTTAGATTACTAATTCATCACTGTGTTCATAAGCTCTTGACAGTGTTTCTTTGCTTATGTGCAAAATGTGTACACATTTACCAGCCTTGCTAGAATCACAGCTAGATAGAAATGATTATGTTAAAATGCCAGCGCCTGGCACTCATTCATGTGCAAAAATGAAGCTGTAGTTCTACTGAAGATGAATTACAGGACTGCATAAAAACAAGGCATGCTTTTTTCACTGCATTAACAAATGAAGTGAAAGTCCATGCATCTATAACTGTACTGTGCTGAAAGTCAATCTATAGCCCTATTTTAATCATGGGTTTAAAGTTTCACCCTGTGCCTACCTGAAGGGTTCTCAGGCTGGTGATGCTAAGTTTTCCAAAGTTCTCCTAGCTATCAGTAAAAAATTTACTCTAAATAATCAAAAGTGGGAAGACAAAAAGTCCAAAAGATTACAAAGATTCACACTGGCTTTGGGGAGACCCAAGGAAGAGAGCAAAGAATAATGGAGGATCTGCCAGCCATGAACATTTTCTTTCCATGTTCTCCCAGAACAAAGCCCTCTTCCTAGACCTTGTGAGTAATCCCACAAACAGTTCTTATTTTATCCCTTTTGGTGAAGAGTATCATGCTCTGTCATACACTTCAGCACTGAGTGGCAGATGATGGTGCTGATCACTGTATTAAGCTTTTTCCAGGTCTACCAGTTGCTTGGCTATGGTTTACACTAAACAACATTTCAAATAAAGTCTTAGAAGAGCTGGGGGCTTTGGCTAGCAGTCTCTCTGCTGCAGCCATGCTGAAAACAGATGGATTACTGGTGATGTACAGTAGCAAAACACTTTTCTCATCTTTTGTTTTGTGAGGTATCATATGTGTTCACACAGATAATATAAGACAACACGTTATTCCAAGAGTCCTGGAGACTTCTCTGATGTGAACTGATAAATCAGTCTTGATAAGAGCAAACAGCTAAAGTCCAAATGGAGATACTCAATGATGTGAGATTTTCACTTGTCAGTGCATTCTGACAGACCCATTTAATATGTCAAAATCTTATTCAAATGGACTTGGACATTGCTGACAGCATAAATTACATTAAAACTTCTTTTCTGATTTGAGTTACTTGGTCTGTGCATTTGGGGAGCTCTACTCCTGCTACTTCAAGAAGGACATTTGTTTTTCACATTGTTAGTTTAGGACATTAAAACAATATGACTGGGTTCAGTAGTGATATATGGACTTTCCACATCTCACTACATGGGAAAACAAACTTACATGTGCTTTGCATAAGGTCTGGGCGAGGTCCTTTCTACAAGCAAAATACAACATTGCTATGCTCCCAGATATTATAAAGTGAGCCAGAAAACTTTAGTGGCTTAAAAAGAATGTATTCAAGCATTCATTCTCCAAGACACTTCTAGTTTTTGTTTGAATGAGGTATTCTCCTCCCGTGCTGAATTATTTTGTGATGAAAGAGTCTTCTTTCAAATTCTTCATTCTTTTCTTCAGTCCTGAAGGACTGTCAATGAATGTTGTATGCACTGGTTGAGAGTATTTCTCTCCTAGGAAAGGACATGCTGCCTACTATACTTGTGCTCAGGTGACATTGTCCTCCAGTTGCACATGTTTAACTCCAGCAAAATTAGAGCAACAGAACCCTCAACCGCTAAAGTGTTTTATTCACTGATATTTGTTGTACTGGCTTTTGAGAGGTAACTGTGTATGACCTTTTCTTCCACACCTGAAAATCACTGGTATAGTGCTACCGGCTTCCTCTGTGAAAAACAGAATCCAATGTTGGTTTATTATACAATTTTCCCACTTAAATAACTATATATATATAGATGCTGTGGAGATAACTGTGGATAAAGAAGCTCTGTTTTCTCTTGGGAATCATTTTGAAGTGTTTGAAAAAATAAACCAAACCAAATTACATTACTAGAATGTTGGCTTAAAAAATTTTTAGCTAAATTTCTATTTTCTTTATTAAAAATGCCTTTATAATTTATTTCAGTTAATATATAAGTCAGCATTTATAAGCAAAGAAAAAATTCAGGCTAACAGAATAGTGAGGTACTTTCTTGTACCGTTGACACTCCTGGAGCTTGGGACTGAGATGGATAGCTAACACTCACAAATGAATGACACATCTCAGGTGGGTGATGGAGACAGCATGAAATCACTGTTTTCCCTAGAAAACTGGATCAGCTAAAATGTAAATGACTGTAAGAGAATTCAGTGATGCTATATTTGCAGAATTGTTTCTAATTGCTACATTAATCAGGAATTCAACCCAGTTTTCTGACTTATTAGTTATACAGTCTTGTAATATAAACTGGAGGTGAATTAGTTGGCTCCATAGTCTGGGTTCTCAGATGTAAACATTTCAAAATTTTGTGATGAAAATTCATGCTCTCAGTCTGAGTTTGTTTGGAAGGTATGCTCTAATTTGGAAAATACATCCTTCAAAAATACAGAAATACTACCAGAATCAAAAACTTGTGTAGATTTTAGTCCCAACTTAAGCATGTATTTAGGCATGTGTATGTATATATTTCAAAGACTGTCAGAAGGACATTATGATTGCCTTCTAATATGCTTTAAATATTTTCTTGTGCATTGTAAATTTTACTATAAGAACAAAAAAGCTTCTAGTGAGATAGCTACTTGCTCAAACATAAAAGTTTATTTAAAAAAAAGAAAAGAATTTTCTTCCTCTGGAGTCAGAAAGGAAAAACATATGTGCATACTTCATTCTGAAAATATTGCCTAATTCTCATTAGAAGTCAGCTGACATTAGAGTTAAAAAGTCTATCCATGCATGCCCTCTGCAAAACTGTGCCTGTATCACTGAAAATCAGACAAGAAGAACAACTCTCTTTCAGTGAGAACAGGTGCAAAAATCATGTCTGGATATAGCAGGGAGAAAAACACTGATGACTTCTTGTTCTTTTCCTTAAAAAATAATCAATTTCTTAATTTCCCATTGCTAGAATTTTCAAAGCCTCTGTGTTAAAATTAAAGCTCCAGTGCACAGATTTGTGATGGGATTACTTTATTTCTGGGAGGGTTTGCACGGTGACTGGCCTTGAAAAGATGGCAGTTTCTTTTCCTCTCCTGCCAAATGTTTTTCTTTCATTTTCTCTTTTTCTGGCATGATGTACAAGCCAAAGATTCTCATACCAACATTGTAATGCAAAGAACAAAGTGAGATATTTCTATTATAAAAAGAATAAATAGTTATCTATTAATTTTTATTGCATCATGTGAGCAAATGCTAATAAAATATAAACCCATGCAGTAGGGTTTTTTTGGGGTGAGGGATTAGGTGCTTCATGTGAGTTTCATGTGTAAACTTATCTGGTGCTCCTTGGACCTCTGCTGCGATAACAGAAAGAACATTGCTCCAGTCCTTTCAGCTTTTTAAAGCCTTCATATTTTGAGTGTATGGGGTTTTTCTGTCTTTGACAGGGAATTATCTATTGCCATTTAATTAATAGTTGTTTTAAAAGTGCTGACATGATACCTCAAACTTCAAGACCTTTGATGAAATGACTGGAAATAAATATTGCAACAGTATTCTTGATAAAATGCTGCTTTTATTTGAAAGCTGACTATCTTACTTGGTGTAATGACAGACTTTTAACTGAAGATTTTAATGACATAGTTTTACTTGAAACTTCCTCAAGTTTCAAGTACCTCTTATAAGTAAAATGTACTAGATATTTATGATAATATATAAATATTCAATAAGAGATGTTGTTATTTGGTTATTGGTAAGAAGTGTGAGCGATGAGCAGACTTCTTCAAATGAACAGGTTACAAAATCATAAAGAAAAAAGTTCTTAGTCATAGATTCCCTTCTATGTTTTTTTTAAACACCAGTTCTTTAAAATTCTCTAATCTGTTCCACAATGCTCACGTATTACAGACATGAATTTTAGAAATTCAGGTATTTTTAAGTCATTGCTTATCTTGGTAACTGTGAAATAACACAGTTCCCTTCTTAAAGAGTGCTTTTGTCTGAAGCCGGAGAATTGAATACTTTGTGCCAGTTTGGACACAAATCCAGGAGGAAACAACCCAAAAAAGCTCGTTCTCTCTGTCTGTCTCCTGTATGCCAGGCAAGCAGGTCCCAGCAGCCCCTCCCCCATGGGTTCAGGAAAAGAATTTCTCAAATGAAAGTTAAAAAACCCTATTTATTTAACAAAGAGAGTTCCCCCTCCCCCAGGCACAGGGCAGAAAAGGACACTGAACCCCCCTCCCATCCCAGAGGTGGAGGCTGGTGGGTTTCCCACAGTTCTCTCACTCAGCTTCCAGGCCCAAGGCCTGAGCAGAGCTGAGCCCCGCCGGGTCTGGGGCAGAGTCCCACCGAGCGTCCCAGAGATGGCGAGCTGGTCTGGGATGGAGAAAGGAGCCAAAAACAGTCCAAAAAGGAATAGAAGCTGCTGAGGCAGATCTCAGTCCCTCTCCAGCCAAAAGCTGAAAGGTTGAGAGCAAACCCTCCCTCCTCTGCTACTAGCAGAGAAAAAAACCAAGTCTCCAGCCAGGTAAAAATCTGTAAACATTCTGGCTGTGAGGTCAAGTGAGCCCCTTTGAAGAGTCCTCCCAGCTGCAGTTTAAAGGTACAAAAAAACCATTCAAGCAGGTGATGGGAAATACAGGATTGTCACAGAATCACCCCAAGACAACTTTCAAGCTCTCGTCAATGTGTGATACTAGATTTGCTAATGAGTAAGCCCCAAAAGAGATAAAATCAAGAGATACAGCGGGATATGCCAATTTGCACTGCGCACCTGGAAGACTGTTGAAGCCGTGTCTGTGTTAGTGGATGCATCCTGTTGGTTCCTCCATGGATAACAGACAGCAGCATTGCAGGCAAACTGACAACAACTTGAAAACAAAACGCTTGCAGAGAGAAGTTTGCTACAGCCTGCCAAACCCTTTCTGAAACAATGGTAACCAGACGCTTTCCAGGCTGCTTTAGTCTTAAGCAAGATGTCCCAAGGACAAAACAACAACTTATGTCTATTTAAAAAGGACAAGGAGCCCTGATAAACTTGTTTGAATGGATGAAGAGAGGCTGATTTTTGGTGATTGGAGGAAAGATCTTGCTAGATAATTAGCTTACCAACCACTGTATTTCTGCTGAGCTGTACTCTGACACAAATGGAATAATTGGTATACTTTATAACAATCTTGTAGCCCACTACAAAAGAAATTTCACTATAAATAAACACCCCTTCCTGTTAAGCTCCCTAAAATCCCCATTTCTTCTTTTGAAGCAGGTGAGAGGCTTGTTTATCAAGGGTGAGAGCTGGACTATCAATACTTACATTTTTTTTCACAAGACTGCAGACATGCAGTAAGCATAGCTATCAGTGATATTTGATGCAAAAATAATTACATTGACATGGATGTTTTTAATGGTCATTTCAGTTCACATTGTTCATCTGGAGCATACACAATGTTGATAGCTAGGTTTGAATAAAGTGTGGTTAGTGGGAACAGCTGAATGTTTGTTAAGAGTTTTGAAGATGAAGCTGAAATGAATGAAAAAACATTCACCTGTAGAATTGCTCATAGTGGCACTTTTTAATGAAAAGAACAAACCTTAAGAAAAGATAGTGGCTTTTGTCTATTGTTTTAAGGAAACTTGAACTTCAACGTGTAAATTTACCTCTATAAAGACAAACAGAGTTATATCATCAAGAGAAGCCTTATCATTACAACATTTATTGGAGGTAGGGAAGGGAAGGATATATTATAGAGTAAACCAGTTAGGACTACACTTTGATTACACCCATTTAGCCCTGGAAATATGAAGAGGATTCCTGTGATCTCACCGGTGTTTGCTGACTGTTACCCTGACTGATTAACAGATATGCAGCTTTACCACTTTCAGTTTTCCCTTACCCTCTTTATGGGCAAAAGTTTTGATCCCATAACGTAAAACTTGACGTTAATTTTCCTAGCAGCCAATAAAGATAAAATGTATACTTAACCTGTTTAGTCTCTTGCTCTTGAGTTGTCAAGACAGATTGCTTAGAGACCTGACTTGGTCAGAGCCAAATGGGGTCAGCCTCAGAATGTCTGTGCATGTGGAAATATAAGCTCCTACTGCTGTAAGTAAAGGGCATATCACATTTATCTCTATGCATCCTACGAGTGTGATCAGCAAGCAGTATGAATGAACTTCCATTAGCAAGCTTGTAGTAGGCCATAATAATCTCCCCAAATTTAATTGTCTTGTAAATCAGTAGTCAGGGATCACTCTCACCAATATGGATGTTTGCATTTAAAAAAAAAAAAGATTTTGCACAGGCCCACCATGGACGGTGGAAAAAGAAGAAAAGTATTTCCCTTTTTTAGTTTGTCATATGAGATATATGCACATAGTTTTGAATATAGTTGACCATTGATGTGACTGTCTGAAATTCTAGACAAATTTCAAAATATAGCTTAGCTCAAATTTGGTTTATGAATAGCTCTATTAACCTAACAAAATTATTTTGAGATAGTTTACCAGTGATCTGAAGTAGATCTCATTATTCTCTACCAAAACCTTAATAATATTCAAATTATGAAGATTAGAANTGCATGTGGAAATATAAGCTCCTACTGCTGTAAGTAAAGGGCATATCACATTTATCTCTATGCATCCTACGAGTGTGATCAGCAAGCAGTATGAATGAACTTCCATTAGCAAGCTTGTAGTAGGCCATAATAATCTCCCCAAATTTAATTGTCTTGTAAATCAGTAGTCAGGGATCACTCTCACCAATATGGATGTTTGCATTTAAAAAAAAAAAAGATTTTGCACAGGCCCACCATGGACGGTGGAAAAAGAAGAAAAGTATTTCCCTTTTTTAGTTTGTCATATGAGATATATGCACATAGTTTTGAATATAGTTGACCATTGATGTGACTGTCTGAAATTCTAGACAAATTTCAAAATATAGCTTAGCTCAAATTTGGTTTATGAATAGCTCTATTAACCTAACAAAATTATTTTGAGATAGTTTACCAGTGATCTGAAGTAGATCTCATTATTCTCTACCAAAACCTTAATAATATTCAAATTATGAAGATTAGAATAATTTATACATATATATATATATTCTCTAAGATTATACTCACTGAGCAAAACCTCAGTTAAGTTAGTGCCTGTATTTATAGCTCCTTGAAGAACCTCCAATGATCCCCTAAAGAGTGGAAGGAGGAACTGTGGTCATTGTTACGTGGCTTTGCCAGCTCTATGTAATTTCTCTGTGAAATGCAGGTGCCAGAGCCTGCTCCCAGAGCAAGTTCCCAGGATCCTTGGTGAGCTATAATCCTAAGGTGAGATATCTACTGTATATATACTGTATATATATACTGTATATATATACACTGTATATATATACTGTATATATATACTGTATATACACTATAGGATGTGCCTTATTTTCCTGCAATCACATTCTCTTTGGTTTTGCTGTGTAGACCTAAATTCCATTTGGGTAGGAAAGCCTGTGGCAAGGAACAAAGTGACTCTTTCTTCCTCCCCAAATGGAGAGTTTTTTCTTGGTTTGAGGACTGTGGCTCATTTGTTTGAAAGATATTGAAAGCACTTGGCTTCTTATCATGTTTCTCAAATACGAGAGTAAGTTGTGACAAGGTAGAATGCAGAATCTATATAACTTGAAGTAAAATTTTCTGACTTTTTGTTAATTATTAATGCCATACATCTGGAAAACAGAGATCTGCTTGCCAGTGGCAAAAGAGCTTTAGAAGGCAGTACTGGTGTTTGTCTGTGCAGAAAAGGTGCCCTGAAGCTGCTGATGGAACTGAGCCACAAGACAAGTGATAGTCAGATATGGGGGGAGGGATTGTTGGCTCAGGCTGAGCTGTGTCTTTGGAGTGCAATGTACCTGTCACAGGCTGGTCGTGGCTAACAGCTTAATAACCTGAAACTGCTTGCTCTAGGACAAGCAGGGCAATACAGCCTTCACTTGCTTTTTGCTTTTTACTCTTCATAGGAAATCACCTGTAAAATAGATTAGTTGTATTAATAGAGGAATGTAATTCTTTGCTAACTTCAGGAAAAGAAGATAGAACAAATTTAAACTATCTTCAATAGATGACAAAAGCATGGTAATCTGATGATACATTGCAAATATGAACACAGTAAAATATTCTGTACAGATGAGGTTTTAAACAGGCAGTGAAAAAATAAATGTCCCAGTGTGATCTTGGTACTCCCTATAAGCATTAAAATATAGTACTAGATAGGAGTTAATTTCCTCTAATCTAAGGCTTTCTAGGGCCAGAGAAGGTCACTGTGATTAAAGAAGAAATAGAATGATGAGTAAATTACATTAAAATTATGTAAAATTTTTGTTACTTACAACTCTGCTCCATCCTAGTTCAGATTCACTTACAGTTCAATGTCCACAGTGGTGGCTTCAGTGTAGAGAAACAACATTAAACTTCCAGTTTGAATAGAGGAGAACCAAAAAATCCCCAGTGCTTCCCAGTACTAGTTACCCTACTGTTCCCACCAGTGAACTCAGTGATGGGAAAAGGCAAGGGTTCATCATATATGAAGGCACAGTTGTTTGAAGCATTTGAGCTATAGTATAAATAAGACAATCTTTTAAATACAGCACATCTATTAAACAGTAATGAAGAACTGAAAAGCAACTCTGCATAATCACCATTCAGCTAAATGATGATTTCACAGATGGAAGAACAGATGAAATTCAGCCAAATGATTTTAAGGGCAAATGAATAGGCAATAATGTACTTAGGAAGCATTAGCCTCTCTTCATTCTCAGAGACAGTGACCTATTGTTCACAATTAATAAAGCCCTGAGGCACAAAGGGGACAGGGATAGTGGCTGCCTAAGATCTGTTCATATCCACACAATAAAACAATCACAGAAAACCATATGTAGCAGTACACCTTAACATAAAACAGAGATTCAAATTATTTTCATGCCTGCAGATTAAAATGCAAGCCCTGCTAAATTTTCACTAGTTACATCTTTCTTTCTTCATGTGATGAAAGTCACTTTTGCTGTAAATTAAAGGATCATTGATTAGGGAGCAGCTTGGCTTTCCTTTGCTCACAGGCCTTTCTAGGGCTTGCACAAAGCAGCAAGAAAAGGAGTCACCAGCCCTTAAACACCAGCTTGTCCTTGAGAACTGAAAACTCAGAAACAGTGCAATATCATCTGCTGGTAGTAAAGCGAGTCAAAACCTTGTGTGGGCAAGTACCTGAGCCAGTAACAGAATGGATGGTTTCAAGAGATGAGTAAATCTTTTAATTTTGATAACTACCATACCAGCAACTTTGACAAAGGAAAAATATCCAACTGCAAACAGGTATTACCACTGTGAGGAAAAGCCAATGTTAGTAAGTACATTAGTTCATGTTCGTAAATGAGCTTACAGACATTTGTTACAACTTTTGTTCTCTGGGAACCTCAAACATAAGATTTGGTAATTTGGTGGGGTTTTTTTGTTTATTTTTTTCAGTGTAACTATTACTTTTGTATTGAAAAAATGGATCATTACATGCTCTTCCTTTTGAGGATATTTTGCCTTCCAATATGTATCAAAACCTAGTTTGCACACTAAGGCTATCAGGATAGTTGTCTAAACCCTGCCTTTTTTTGTGCTCTTTCCTTTGATGTTTTCTACTTGTCAGCATCATGTGATGTATTCTTCTTGGGCTTTTAATCCCATGTTAGGATGGGTTTGTCCCCAGTTTTGGAGCATGGCTCTTGCTGGTGACTTTGTGAAGTCATTGTATTCACACAGCATGTGATGTCTGTTTGTCACACAGCATGTGAGGGTTTGGTTCCACCCTTAAAGTCAAGAGGATGCCAAGCTCTGCATTCACTTTGCACTGTAAGCCTGAAAAACATGCATTACAAAAGTTTGGACCCAACATCCTAGATGTCTAGGAAGCAAACATGGGGAACAAGCAAAGAGCCAGAAATTAGTGGTCCACAAGTGTTACCTTTAAATATTGTGTGACATTCAGTCTCTTTCCAGATGTGAAAAATCTCTAAAGGAATCAAAGCAGTTTATGGGATGGGAATGGTGACAGGACATAGAAGATAACTTCTTAATTCCCAGCATAGGAGCAAAAAAGGCAACAAAATGACTGTGTCATTGCAGCCATTGAACCTGACTTGCCTCTAGCAAAGCCAAAATGTGGAAATACTCTCTGAGTTACTCTGACCTGAAATATTGCAGAAAGCTCATGCAAATATTCTAGCTTATTGTGTAAACATGGTGAGTGGCAAGCCTGTAACTAAGAAAACTTTGGTGTGCCTGTTGTAGTGACTTAGATGGATCATGGTGGAGCTGAACTCCAGAAGGTTTCCAGAAGCCTTGAAGTACCGAAAGAATTTTGCTGCAACTGGGAGGAAGATCTTGGAGAAAACTTGTGCAATAATGACTTAAACCCCCCTAAATACTACAGCCAATTAGCTATATTCCACATGCAAAAATTAGATTTCTGAAATAAATACTCTGAGCTTGCGCTGTCATAGTGACAAATACAGTGTGTCATTATGTGGCTTCCAAAGATGGAGCAATACCAAATGCCAAGATACCTAGTGTATGGTTTGCTGGTTTTGAGTGATTTTGATCTATAGAGAAATGGAAAAACAATGTTGAGGGGTGCAAGAGGAGGTGTTGATACTTTTGGCTATCAGACTAGAGATGTCATTATTGCAGGACTTAGGTATGTAAGTATCAGCAGAATGGGCATGCACATGACAGAAGAAATTTTCTTCAGAGATTAAGCCTATGAAATGATCAAGACATGTTAGGCATATTGTGGTCTAGTTTGCACAGCACTGTAATAAAGATTAACTAAAAGTATCAGCAAATATTTAAATTTTATTAAAAATTCTGGGGCTGTGCTGTAATGAATAAGCAGTATTCAAATTCTATTTTGGTCACACCTGAACTAACTGAAACTTGGATTTACTATGTTCATTACGGTTTTTTTGACTTGAACACTTTTGAAACTTAATATTTACAGTATGCTTTGAGATAATATTCCAATATGCCACAGTTTCACCACAAAATAAATATCAGAAGAAATAAGTATTTCCTTTTCCTGAAGGGCACGAAAAAACAGGTATTTTTTCCTGTGTTCTTGCATCTCTAAAAGTAATAGAAGAACCATATGGTTTGGCTTTTCTGTTACTTAATAAGAGCAAAACCAAAAATGACTGCTGCTGCTGCACTGAGAGGAGAAAATTGTATGCTTTAATGCCCAACAAAATGTCATGAAAAATATGTCATAGTGCTGTAAAAGAGGTTAAACTGGAAGTTTAACATTCATTGCCCTCTCATACCATGGAGCTATGAAATTTAAATGTGACTGTTTGTGTAGGCAAATTCTGGGAAAGGTTAAGAATAGAGCTTTGTGCATATAAGTAACACAAAAGCGGAACAAATTGACCGTGTAGTAAAGAGCAGGATTGAGGAGAGGGCAAACATTTTAAACTTCAGGATACAAAAGAGGAATTTTTGTCAAAGTTAAATTGCCCAATTTTAACTCTTGAAAATGACATACCTGAAGCACTTGAAAGCTGCTAACAGCCCTGAAAGCTGTACAGGGGAAAAAATGTTTCTAAATTTTCTGCTATTAGCAAAACTAAAACAAAATCCTTCAGTATAAACATTGTTGCATATGAATAACAACTTCTTTAACATGGCTCAGAGGGTGGTAAGAAATTTATAAGGAAAATTAATGAAGGCTGACTAGTAATGGGGGTTGGTAGCTGACCATCTTTGGGAACATCAGTGTCTAGAAGCACTGAAATGGAAGAGAAGATGGAATTTAAATCGTGGATCCTCCAGTGAAAGCACTAGCCCAGGCTTCTGGGAAAAAAGGACTGCCAGGATCCACAGGCAAAGGAGCTCAGAGTGCTCTTCACACTGGTTGTGTTCATGCTTTGAGCATAGTGGGAGCACCTCTGTGCAGCACCAGTTTCCTACCTTCAGCTGCAGTCTTCGTGTCACTGGTTAGCTGTCAGGGCAGCATCCCTGTGCCACAGCATGGATCCAAGTCCCTCCCAGCCTCTGCCCTCTGGCTTGGAGAGCAACACAGCCTGGCTAGAAACCTGTTTAGAAAAAACCCAAAAGATCAGGAGTCAGGATGCCTATGGAATGATCTAGGATCGTTCAGGTTTCTATAATTTGCCAATTATTGTCTTTCAATGCTCATCATGAAAGCTGTGGGCTACAGCAAAAGAGAAAATGAGACAAGTTTAAGGTGATATGTTAAGGTCACCAGTAAAAACTAAAGATCTATGTTCTGCAAAGAGATATAGCCATTTATTTCAAATTCATTGTTCTTGGAACACGTACATGATTGTGGGGAGCTTGATGTAAAAAGAAGTAATAAGCAGGTGCCAGACCACCAAACAATGCATATTCCACCCTTGTTCTCTGGTTCATTCGAGTATGATTGATCCTTTTGCAAAGTTTAGCACAAGAAGACAGAATAGTACTGCCAGAAAGCAGACTTGATCCAGGCTTAATAACAGAAACTTAATCAATCAAAGAAACGGAAAAACTAGCTGAACAGGTTTTCTGGGGCACACTGTAAACTGAGAAAAGAAACAATAAATAGAAGAGCTGTCCTGGGAGTGGGAAGGACAAAAGAACTGAAAATGAAAACCTTCAGTGTTTATCACATACAGAGACTGCATGATTTGCAGGAAGATATTCAACCCAGAAACTATAATATTTGTGCACAAAGTACATAGATGAACATGGCATGCCAGGCAGGGAGAAGAAACCTGGCAGAGAGCATCAGTAATGTTTTCCTAGAGTGGTGCCCAGGGTTACAAGGGAGAGAGACAAGATGAGCCAGAGCTAGAAGGAATACCTGCAACCTGTGCCAGGAAGAATGAGAAAGTGCCCCCTTTGGTGCTGTGTGGTCATATATGGCACAGAGATCAGGCATTGGAGTCTCAGTTCTGGTTGTGTGCAGGAGTGAAAAAGAGTTTATATATCCAGCAGAGACCTCAGCCTGCCGTGACCCTCAGATAAAGGAGGGGCAGAACAGGTGGCAGGAAGGCCAGATATGGGTCACTTAGTCAGTTCCACCATATAGTCCTTGGAAATTCAGTAAAAATTGAAATGGGTCTACAAGTGTAAGACTTCTTTTTTTGTTTCATGCTTTCTGTTGGATGCACGTGGCTTCATGTTCATCCTTCATATAAAACGCTGAATATATAATTCTGATAGGTCTGTGGAAAACCCACTTCTATTGAATGGGTTCAAACACATACAAGGTATGTTTCCTGTCAAGAGCAAGGAACTTGTTGCTCAAAGGCAGGCTATTTCCATTAATCAGAGACTACAAAGACGCAGATAGGGGAACGTTGAAAAGGAGGTTACAAATCACAGTATGAGATTCTAAAATGGGATCTGCATTTGTGGTATCCTGATAAACCTGACAGATCTTCAGTGGGACTCACTCATTTGATTTGTGTGTCACACTTCAATAATTAACTTGTTCAGAATACTGTTTTGTGTAACAAATGTCTACATCTTGTGGGTGAGGACTATTTGTCTGAGACATTTCTAGAACTGATGTTATAATGAGAACCAGTTGTACACAAAACTTTACCACAGTTATTGGAAATAGGCAAGGTAACTTAAGGGAAAAATGCTTGACAATACCTCAATATTTGATACCAGAAAAACAGCTTGTATTAGACTTTTAATAAAATGGAAAATTCAAAACTGTATACTAACATATACACTTACATAATTTGATTGACTGAGCATCACTTGCTTTGACAAGGTGTGAAATGTAATGGGTTGACAGAATAAATAGTTCTTTAAAAAGCAGCAGCTTCATGATTTAAACTGGTTTGTAAGGTAGTGCATAACTAAAGATACAAAGAAGAAGGTGAATGGAAGAGCAGCCTGGCAGTAACCTTCATATAGCCTTGGACTACAGAAAGCATTTCAGGCAATAGGTCATGCAGTGACCCCACCAGGACTATAAAAATGTTTTTCCTCTGAATACTTTTCTTAAAAGACTGAAACAAGTTTTAAGTTGATTTATTGAGTTCCTACTAAATCTCTAAACAGGACACAAACCAGTTTCTTGGTCTCTTTGAAAATGACCTATTGGGTGTTCTTTATTCCTCTTGGGAAACATGTAATCCTTACTTAGAGAATTTGCTTTCTTATAGCACCTTGATATTGCAGAGTTGCATAGAAGTTTTTCTTCACAAGCATCAAAGACTCTTAATGAGCACTTATGTGTGAAATCTTGTATGAAAGGAATATAATATACAAATCTTGTTTTAGAGAGAACTTCTACTATAAATTTGAGTGTTATCAAAAGAAAAGTCTTCAATTCTTTCTAAAGAAACAGTAAAGATAAACCTCTCCCAAATCTTACCAAATAACCCTCTGTCTTTCCAAGCTGGGTAAGAAATTAGGTGGTGGAGATGAACTTTTGAAAGAAAGTTTCTTCAGGCCATGTTTGAGCTGCAGTAGCAAAGGAGTGAATGTGGGTTATTGCAAGCACAGGGCAGTTGTCAGTGCACAAGAAGACAAATCAAAGAAGTCAAAATGATGCAGAGCAGAAAAAGATAGAAAATGGTAGAAGAAATATTAAATAAGAAATCCTTTTTAATGAGAAAAAATAGAGAATGTTAGAAATTTCAGAGGGAGTTAACTAATTATGTTTAGCAAAGATCTGTCATGGGACTTTTAGTAAAAATTTATATTGAATAAGATATGCAAAGGCACTAGGAGCATGGTGATAAAATGCACTAAGACAAAGCTTGGGGGCATTTTTAATGGAAACCAGAAGTGGAATATTTTGCAAAAAATTGATATAGTAAAACTGGAATAAAATTCACAGCATAAAGGCAAGGTCTTGTACTTGTGTGACAGGGGATAATGTGAGCTGGTAGTCTCAGTCTATTAAGGCATAAAGAGAAAAAAGCTTGGCTCTAGCAAGGGTTATTATAGACAATTCTAGAGTTTGCCAAAGGTGTTCTTGGTAGAGAATGAAGCAATAATGACACTGTATATTGCAGTTAGGAGACTTCTTCAACCTCATTTAGAGAAACTTAAGCACTGTTGCTTCAAAATGTTGTACATTTACACAAGAATAGGGATGACCAGCATAATACCTGGGAGTTTTATTTCATATACTAATGAAATGTTGCAGAAATAATAGGATTATATGTCTCTAATACACAGGCACATTTAAGAGTATACCACAGGAGAGAATATAAATGAGAAGGGAGAATTGGATGTTTTCTGTGCTGTGTCTATGGTGGCATTAAGCTGAATTTGATGCCTGGAAGGGTTTTTTATGATGAACTTGGTGTAGAACATATTTTTTCCCATAATTTACAGGAAACAGGTTGAAAATAATGGTAGCACAGAAGACACATCAGTAATGGTAGATTGTGTAATAATCTAGGTGTCACTCTGATCAGTAAAGGTGCATTGGTACTACTTATTCCTTATTTAACTGTAAAAGAAAGAAAAGGAAAATACCAGACATGGTCAGTATTAAAACTGTGTTATTTGTAGCAGTGGAAATTTAGATGACTTTTGCCCTTTGGCCTGTGCTCTGTTTTGAAGGTAGGAGGACATATTGAGTGAGCTGAAACCTTCAATCCTTTGCAACAGTCAACTTTGGCTTGTTTAGTTGTGAGTGCTAGAGATGTACTCTGAAAACCAATAGGCATGGACATAGTGTTCAAACAGCAATAAAGCAAAAATCTGCTTAGATTTTGTTTCAATTTGTTTTCAATTAGGCTTTGATTAGGAATGAACTATACAGAATATGATGAAGCAGAGATACATTTTTCAGTCAGCTGTTGGTTCTTTAGCATCCACACTGCATCCTGCAGATAGGACAAGGTTTAAGTTTACTGATTGAAGTGTACATTTGATAAAGTACAAGAGAAAATTAAAATCACAGGCATCAGAAGGCATTTAGCTTTACCCATTAAGTGAGAATTAACACAAGTCTATAAGATAAAAATAGGAGAACCCTGAACAGGAGTGTTATTTGTTGAGAGGAAATAATAATTAGAATGGAGTAGCCAGAGCAGGTATGTATTGAGGTGTGTCATAACAGCTAGGGTGAAAGTATGAAATAACAATCAAGCAAACAATTGCTTTTTAAGAGGATTTTTCCTTTTTAAGGTGCTTGTGGCTGACTATTTAAATGTTGAGTGTCCTGCTGTATTGCCACCTCTCTGCTGAGCATTGCCAAACTGAAAATGAAGCAATGTGAATTTAGGAAAAAGGAAGATAAGTTCCTGGAGGGAAAGTGATGATTAGAAATACTCCTCAAGCAAATCTGTTATACTGATGTAGCTCTATGGTATAAGGTTCAATTGTTCTGATTTCCATGTTCTTGCAGACCCCTATGGTGGAAGGAGCTCTGGGAATGCAGCAGCTTAATGAACAGGAAGATGAAGGAGATAAATATCAGAGCAAGCACTGCTGGTGTGCTGAGAAACTAATTACATCTGGTGTCTGTAATCCAGAATGGTAAAACTCTAAACTAGAGAATGCCAAATAGTCATAAAATGTGTTCTTCATGCCAGAGTACACAGGAGAGGAGCCCAAACCACCAAAGCACAGGAAAAAGATATGGCTGTGTCTGTCTGGGACGTGGAAACTGAGGAGCACCAATGTCAGAAATGGAAGTATGCAATGTTCAAGAGACAGTTGAAGAGACAATAGAGGAAGTTACTTGAAATACATTCCATTACAAGTTAAAGATTTTGTGGTTATTTAAATTATTCTGAATTACTGAAAGATTAAGGACCATGCTTAAGCTGGGTACTTCTTTTGCACAAATACATTAACTATAGCCAATTAAATTTGCCTAATCAAGCTTAACAAAGCTACACACTGCTTCTCATTAAAAAGGAACTATTTTTTAAAAAAAAGGCTACTTGAAATGAAATGGTAAGAAGATTCTATAGGGATCTCCAAGAGTGCACCCATCTGACTCACTGGCTCAAAGAGCACACTGATGCCACAGCCTAGCATTTGCCACAGGAAAAAGAAATTTTTGCTCTTGCTAGTTTCTTTCTGCTACTGAAATGCATAAGGAAAATAAAAGTATCTTGGGTAATGCTACAACACTTCTGCTCATGTTCAGTAGACCAGGCCTCCAACTGCAGCCTTTTTAGAGCAGGTATTATGTAAGCCTCAGAACAAAACTCGTATTGAAACATGAAGGTTGGATCAATACTGCGAAAATTAGTGGAAATTCAGACAAAGACTAACCAACTTTGGATTCCTATGCTGAAGTGATCATGACTTAATACAGAAATTACAGCTCTTTTTAAAGGCATAAAAATAATTATGATCTTGATTTCAAAGTCCACTACTGCAAACAGTTAAGGCTGCAGGATGCTTGCTAATGACCTCAGGCATGGCTCTACTTCCCAGCAACATTTTGAGTGCAAGAGAGATCTCTGCTTATTGATGAAATACAACTTGCCAGAAAGACAGGTAGCTCCTCAGGTATTCTTTAGGACTTTTACCATAAATATAAAAACAAACTGGTAAAGCTGGAAAAAGTGGTGTTACTTACTGCCTGCATGTTAGGAATACATCTCTGTTTCTCCCTGACCTCACTGTATGAAATCTCTCCAAGGATCGACTTTATAGTTCCGATGAAGCAGGCTGGTGAAGGGCAGGGACAGATTTGTAAGGAGGAGCCCACCACTTTTTATTTGTGTTCTGCCTATTCAGAGCAGGGAGGAGGAAGGATATCTTTGGATTTTGTCACAGCAGAGGCTGCCTGAAAGTTTCCTGGCATAAATGTTCAGTTTCATGACCAGATTTTTCAGTTTGGTTGTAAAAACAAGGATGTGTTTTAGGGATATGGTGAGTTGCCTCCCCATGCCTTTCCAGGGATCCCTCTACGCTGCAAAGCCACAGGGGATGATTGAGAGAGAGAGACAAGCTGAAGGCCCTAAGGAGACCTTGCTGACAAGTATATGATACCTGGGGAAGTATGACAGGTGCTACTCATATAATGAGGTAAACTGGATTTTAGGAAGATAACAGCTAGTCTCAATTTGATGTAAGGATATGTATATGAATACAAGGGAAATTTACAATAACATAAATGAACACCTCAACTCCCTAAAATGATAAAAAGTAGTCTTCCCTGACTAGTGTTTTTCTTTCCTTGAGCATCAGATGCTTCTTTCAGTTAAATAAAAATTGAAACAACTAAACTCAGGCTGTAAATGATGTCCTTCATCTTCATTTACTCCAACATAGTGTAAGGTGATGAAGGTGTGTTTTAGGTTGGACTCTATAGAAGAAATAAATATGTGTCCCATAAGGCTAATAGCTGGAAAATCTGTCTTCACTGTCTCAGCTTCTGTTGAGTTGGTGGTTTCCTGAGTTCATACACTAAGCTGAGCAAAACCATACTTGAGCTAGGAGGATTTATCAGCATGGAGCTGAAGGCAGGTGTGCCACCAGGAATAGCTTCTGGCAACATATACAGTGAAGTTTATAAGAACACATTCCTCCTCAACACATCTACTCCTCTGCTCCCAGGTTTTGAAAGAAAATTGTGCCTGCAATTACTCCAGCAGACATCAGTAACCCTCTCTGTCCTCCTCATTCAGTAGGAATCCCAAGTTTAATGAAGAATCAACTGAAGAAAAAGATATGGGATCACTGAACTGTCCAGAAAGATCTGAGAGGTAGAACCTGAATCCTAAAATACAGCCTTCTTGAACAAATTTAAAGCATTTAACTAGATGACATGCACAAATATGGTCTTGATACTGAAGCAGAGGAGAACCTTAAGTGTTTTTAGCCATGCTTCTAACTACACAGCAAGCATGAACTCATGGTTAGTACTAATGGACAGTACTTTAGGTAGTACATGAATGAGGCACAAAACTTAATAATTTAAATTTTAACAATTAATATTGCAAAAGCTAATAAAAGAGTAAGTTATGTTTGTTATGAAGAAACAGTAGCACTTACTTTTTGAGATTTTGCCCAAGTGAAAAGTAAGTAGTTGAACTGAAAATCAAAGTTATTAATGAGCTTATATTTCAAAATTATTCTTGTCCTTTTCTGGAAAGACAGACCAAATTTTGAGAGCCTCTAATTTGTTTGGTAGTTGTCAGTCCTTTAGGGTTTGCATTTTCTAGTGTTGGAAAACCAGAGAATGCTTACTGCCTGTCAGTTTTATTTTAGTCTGTTTACACAAGCTTACAGTGAAAAAAAGCCCGTATTTTTTACTAGCAAAGAGAAAGGATTAGATTCTTGATTACACAGATTAGAAAATATTGTGCTTCTGTTATTGTGAGTAAAATCATCACCTGAGGCTCACCCTTTGGTCTGGTGAGCAAATGAATCATTTTCTGACCTTTTCCCTGATTGCTGGCCTGATGGACCCTGGTATTTTTCCATGGCTATTTTTCTCTAATATAAAATTTATACAAAACTTTTGCCTGCACTGAATTTCAGTGACATCACCAGGTTCTCTAGTGACCTCCTGCAATATATCTTAAAAGGACCTGATGCCTGGGGACAGAAGTCCCCTCCTCAACCCAGTCAGGTCTTCAGATCTCAGCAACACTATAACCCTTTTGGATAATTATCCTGATTCAGCTCCTCAGAAGTCTTGTTTCGAAACTCCCTAGGTTATTTCTCTGGAGCCACTGCATCAAGAACAATCCTGACATCAGTTGTGAATCAGTGGTAAGCTCAAGTGAAACTTGGAAGTAAAGCAAAGTCTGTTAATGTGGCAATAAGTCAAATGAGCCAAGAGTTGTTTATTGGCAATTAAAAGCTTAAAAGCTTAAACTAGGCCTATAATCTGTACTTTTCGTAGAAAGTGCTGCAGGTCATACAAAATGAAGCACTTGTTAAACAAAGTGGGGATAGTTAATAGAAGTGAGACTTGGGAAGCTCTGACTTTGCACTGCAGTCATGGATGCTTGGCCACTTGTACCTTCAGCCTAAGCAGCCTTTCATGGTAGTTCATAGCCTCTCTGGGCTTTCATAAAACTCCTTTTGTCAACTGAAAACAGTCTGGATATTGGACGTGTCTGAAGTAAACTCCATCTTCTTTCACTTTATGTCCATATTGTTGAATAAAGATAAATAGGTAACTTTTTCTTAAATAAAGAAGCTTGAAGTCCATCTTGTTATACAAACAAAGCCAGCTAGATTGGATTTAGAAAAGCCTGAATAGCCTTCATATAAGAAAGCCAAGGGCAAGATCAAGTTCACTTGTTCTAGTAGTACAGACAGCACCAGCTGCCAGAAACCTTCTGCAGTAAAATGTGTTCATATAGATGAAGAAGAGCAGAAGAAACCAACACAGAATTTCCTATTAATCCTGATCACTTAGAAAAGCCTGTGGAAATATGAACTGCACTTATACCAGACTTATTAGATAAAATAAGAATACTTATAATAGATATATTAATATCTTTCATTTAAAAATCTGTAATTATTAAATGTACTCATAAAAGTGTTAAAGTGCTGGAAGCAAGAAAATAATGTACATGTGAAAATTTGAAAAAGAATCTTCAGTTTGTGAAATGTAACATAAAAAGCTCCAGATCAAGCGAGCAGGCACAGAATCGAAACTAAGAAATGGTCGACAACAGCTCTGTGTATCTTTTTACAGGATAAAAGCAGGCTTGACTCAAATTTTTAATGAAAATATCCTTAAAATAATTTTCTGTTTACGCTTGTCAATGTCTATGCTTGTTATAATTTTTGTTAGCTTTGGTGCCTCCCTCCAGTCTTCTCGATCTGCAGCATTTGTAGTTGGCTAAAGAACAAAGGAGACAGAGTAACCTAGAGAAGAAAAACCAGCGTATTATCTCACAGTTCTTCATTCAAATATTTCAATTGTCTTAATAGTGAAGTTTCAAGACCTCACATACATTACAATACTACCAGGTCTTTAACGGAAAAAGATTAAATCTATGTGTAAAATCACGCCTGCAGGCAAGGCAGTTCGTTGTATATGCCTTTCAATGATGAATTATTTTAAATATGAGATACATTACTGTCATTTCTTTTGCTATAGTGCAAAACTAAAAACTAGAAACTTTTGCTATAGGCAAAACTAAAAGCCACATGCTGTTTAAAGTATTTTTCTCTTTAACTATGCTGTGATAATCTGGCCAAGTCAGAATACAAACAAAATATGTGTGTTTTCATCCATATTAGAATAAGCAGTAAGGAGAACAAAGGAGTTAGTAATCACTGTAGGATACAACTGAATCAAAGGATATCTTGGATCAAAATAGTTTCTATGCCCTTCACTACTAATTTATAATTTCTTTGTAAAAAAGCGGCAGTAATGAAAAAAACCAATTAAAAGTACAGACAAGCACAATATAGAGCTGTGTGGAAACACACTTGAACTTTTGACTTCTCTGATGCCTTTTGTTTGCTAATCCATGTGTCAGAAGAGCATCCAGGATTTCTGAGCAGAGTCCTGGGATTTAGGCACACCTGACTGACTTCTGGTCTCTGTGGCCACATGCTCTGCGTGCATGACAAGTCAGTATCTCAGTGTTTTATTTAGCACTCCATTCCAGTGTGTGCTGTGGTCTGCAGAGGAGTGCTCAGCTAATTTGGTGTTGGCTATCTTCTTACACATTCCTGGCCATCCTGGTGTAATGGTCCCAGAGCACTGCAGCATCCCTGCACTGACAGATTTAGGCACAGCTATACCTGCTCTGTACTTGGATCATTTTGCTTACATGCCTGGGTTCAGTGGTAGGGGGTGCCAGTAATATCCACTGGGGGCAGCTGACTCGTGGACTGATAACTTCTGGAACCAAGAGCATGACACCCAGCTATCCATCAGGGCTCTCTGGGATCTGCAGATTTCTATGGAGAAAATGAAGCATAATGCCTCACTCGAGTCATTTACCTCTGGCATATCAGCAGGAGATTCTCACGTTAGTCTCACTTCTAAACTTTTTCTCTTCTTTTACTCCTAACATTCAAAGGATTGCAGCAGGACCTTTAGTAATGCTCTTAATACTACTCAGTACTACAAAGTGCTAGAGACCTGTAAATGTTAGCATAAGGGGATGCTTGCTCTTTTCACCAGAGGTTGTGCATATGCAGTTGCTGCACCGACAAGTTCCCGCAGTGCTTCAGCTCCCAAAGCCAGGAGTGAAGCCAGCTCTGTGCTGCAGTGCAGTGCAGCTACAGCAGCCTTGCCGTGGCTGCATGCTGTCAGGAGCCTGCTTAGAGCCAAGAGCCCCTTCCCTTCTGCTGCCTCCTCTTTGATGTATGCAGCACCTCTATCATCACCTTTAAGCCATAATAGCTTTATTTGCAATACTGATTCATTTCTAGCTCATCCTGAGCAGTGTGAGAGCTCTTTTCTTCTCTTGACACAATACAAGAGACTTTCATTAAAAATGACACCAACTGTGAGAATCATGAAAGATTTTAAAAGCAGATAACTTGATGCTTACCCACTACCCAGTGTGTTTCTTCTCATACATGCAGTAGCTCAGGAGGCTATCCTGCCAGTGAGGTGCAGTCCTCCCCTGACTGTCCCAATACTTTCCTCAAAGGAACATATCATGTCCAGAACTCTTTCCTATTATGTTGTTCTCTTTTTTTTTTTTTTTTAAATTTTCCCTGCATTTTTGAATTCAGGGGAAATATAGAAAGAAAAGAGATGTAGTAAGTTGAAACTGCTTCTTTTAAACTATTTGAGCAGTCTAATAACATCAGGAGCTTTTGTACAGGTCTGCAAATCTAGAACATATTTGAGACACGTCTTCTAGGTAAACTCTGCAACAAGCTGGTTCACTCTGACTGATTGATATTTCACTGCATTATTATCTGAAACAAAACACTAGGAGGCATTTCTGGGCATCATTTCTGGGCATATTGCATTCCTCTAGCTCCACATACCTTACCCTGTCTTCAGTAGTTGCATGAGCAGTGGCACATCAAATAACCACCCTGAAGCTGAGCAAGACTTAGAATAACATTTTCACACTCAAATTTCATTCTGTAATTGACAGAAAATTAGGGATAGACAGATAAGTAAATATTCAGGGTCTTTGCTTGTTGTTGAAGTGAGAGAAACAATTCAGTATTTGCTGGTGAGATTCATTCTTGGATTTGATACTTAGTAGTTTTCATTTAAGGAGCTAGCTAATTTATTAGTTCCTTAGTCCTGCGGAGAGATTTAACAAGAATACTTTTATGAGCCTGTGTTAGTGACAGGTATAATCTCTTAGTTTAATTTTCCAGTTACAGATATTTCCACTGCTGGGTCCCCACTGATCAGGTATCTCATCTTCCATATCAGCTTTATTTGACACAACATCACGTGGGCTTCTTTTTCCTGAGTTGTAAATAACCAAGAGAGAAATAGGGCTAAGCAGTTATGTGAGCTGTGACTCAGATCTAATGCCCAAATTAGAAGAGTGTTAGTTCTATTAAATAAACAACCAATTTGGCCAGTTTTCCTGAGCCCTCTTACACAGCATGTGTAAGAGTAAAGAGTGAGGAGATGTAAAGAGAAAGATTGCTTTCTAAGGCAATATACATAACTTCGATCTGGCAATCAGAACCTTGCTAGGGAAAGGCTGAACATTCTTCCCATGCCCAATTACAAGGAGTATTTTTACATTAGAAAGGAAGTTTTAAATTGGAATATTAAATTAGAATAATTTTATCCTAGAATTCCTAGTGGGTTTTGATTTTTCTTTAATCCATACTAGTACATCCCCTGCAGTAGTCCACCTATATCACCATTGAGGAAAGACTGGCATGATCTCATTGTGCTGATAGATTTGATGGACCTAATGCACTACATTTCTAGGGTTTTCTTCCTCTCCCACATACAAAAAGTACTGGACAAAAAAAAAATCAAATAATTCCAAGAATATTCTGTGCTCCTGTCAAGATCCCTGAATTAACTTAATTTGTACATTAGATTTTCCCTATATTTTGCTCTCAAATTTTACTAAAGGTAAAATTAATCCACATTTGCCCTTCAAGAACAATTTAAAATTGCATTGTTCTAAGCAATGGCCTCTTCAAGGTTTTTGATGGCAGAACTGACTAAGGTTTGACTAAGATTTCCAAGATGCAAGGGCAAAAAGTGCCTTATATTTCCAGTTTTAACTGTTTGCAATTCAGGAACCTGATATTCAATTTCAGCTGCTACTCTAGCTTGTCTTTTTCTTTAATACATAAACACAGTCACTTGAATTAAATTAAGACTTCTTTCCACCACGCTCTTCAGACACTTTTATCATATTCTGTTGCTTAGACACTAGAAACAAGAATACCTTGTCCCAGTTAGGAAAATTTAATAGATTCGACTAAGCATTTCTTTGCCTTCCCTGCATCTGCTAAGAAATCAAATTCTTTGCTACTTGTTCTGAACAAGCTGCATCGCTGCCTTTTTCACAGACTCAGAGTTACATTGCTCAGCAACACACAGAAGGAACTGAGGGCCACTACTTTTCCATTGCATTTCTGAGTCATTTGGGGACATCATGCAAACCTATTTATCCCGTTTGAAAAGCCGGTGTTGAATCTTCACTTGTGCACGTTCTGATTTGGGAGACAGATGCCAAATGGAGGCACAGGAATCAATTTAAGAATGCAGCAGAAAGGACATTTGAAAAAAGCTGAAAGGAAAATCACATTTCTGGGGCTCTGTCTCTCCTTTCATTGCAATCACCAGGCAAGATCCTAATCAATGCACATAAATTGTCACAAGACTACATGGGCTGAATTTTTGAAGTTGCAGTTTTGGGATTACAAGGGCTTCATAAAGAATTAACACTTACCATTATTAATTTTTTACCTGAACTTTTCCATTAGTATTCCACCTCGAGGTTGCCCAATGCATTCATCTCCTTAAAAAATGGAAACATTAGACTGATAAAATCAGACAGCCTGTGTGCCTATTCAGAATCTTGTGTTGATTTTCCGATTCCTGTCCGAAGAACCCCTAGGTGAACTCACTGACCAGGTCTGTTGGTTTCATGGCTGTGTCAGCTCTCCTTTACTCTTCAATAACCAAATGTTTGCCAGCTGCTAACCTTGCCTTGAAAACATAGCTATCTTATTCTATTTTTCTCCCACTTCCCTGTAAGTTTTGGCTCAATTTCAGAGTAAAAACTGTTTACCCAGCTTTACTCAAGTGGATATCCCTTCAGGTTGTTTCAACTTGCCAAATCTTTACTCTATTAATTTGTCTTTTCCAACTTGAATTCTCAGTGCTATGCACATATAAATACTTACTTCATTGCCATCATCTAACAGTAGATATGTGATTCCTTTGCAATCTGAAGAAAAAACCATTTTGGGTTTGCTGCTGTATTACTCCCACTTTGAAGAAACAGCTTGCATCTCCAGAGACCTAGAATTTCAGTGGATTATTCTTCTTTTATCTTTCCTTCTGAATGCATTACCAGATTCTTATTGCATTAATTTTCATTGTGTTCCCCATAGTCATGCCTTCTTTCAGAAAAGCAGAAATTATAGGTATGTTGATTTCAATGCAAATGTATCTTATCTTCTTCATATTAAGGTAAATGCATTGCCTCATTTAGGAGGTAAAGCACATCATTTAGGATGCTTTAATAGGTGAGGACTGTAAAGTCCATTTAAATTTCATATTTGTGCTTCCTCCTGAACTAGCTTAATTATGCTAACATCTGAAGGCAGTGCCTGCTTACAAAAGCTAGCTAATGAAATCCTGATATTCAAACTCCTACAGAATAAGCAACAGAAAATTTCTCTCAGAGCAAGTATGTAAGAAAATTTTTGCTAAGAATCTTCATATCAGCCCATTTCTGAATAAAAGCCTTCCTTTAGTTCAGTGATTCTAGTCTAACCAGACTACTTTAAAAGACCATTCTGTACTTTTCCCTCTTCAGTATTGCCTTCAGATTATAGCCTTTATGTTCCGTACTTCTCACGCTTGAGAGAGTCATGGAATGACTTTAAGAAGGTGACCCTGTAGAAAGCCGGTAAACTTTCAGAAAAGCTTTGTTGTATTATGTTAACTTCAGCCTATAATGAAAGATTAGAATGGTGCCTTAGCAGAAAGCAGATGCTGTAAGCTAGGATGGAAAAAACATACCCAAACTCTACTGTTTTCCTACTGTGACAAAGAGCATGACCAGAAAGGAAGAGAAGATCTTTTTGGAGACCATGTCGAGTTTTTGAATGTAAATACCACATGCGAGTTAATGTCTTTTATAAACTGGGTCCAGCTTCTATTTTAGTTCAAAATCTTCAATAATATTAAGTAATACTGAAAATTTTTATTGTAATTCAGATGTCTTAAAAACTGTTTCACTATTTAGGTACTGTATCCTAAAAGCTGGCATTTTTCAGTCAAACAAAATAAACAGACTTCTGCTTTCTAGCTGAAAAATGTAATGGGTGTACCTGTTGCTAAATATCACAGAAGTACCAAGATATTAATTGCCATTTATGAATATATCAAAATCACCTAAAATAGAGTGCCTAGAAACCAGAGAGCTACCATAGATATAATCAGCTGAAAGAACAGTGAAGCAATCCCAAGCATGCCATTAATAAAACATGACTTCAATTTTATTGTAAAAAATTGACTCATCTTTACTAGTTAGATTTAAACAGAATTCAGGGAAGCTTAACACAATGCAGTTGCCCATCGAAAAAGGAGGTTTTCAATCAAAACCTCCTCTTAGATATGATTACACTGATTTATAACCAGACTGGGGCTGACCAAGAGTTCAAGGTAGGTCAGCTTAAGCTGTAGACATGTAGGAAGCCGTTGCAAAGCAAGTTAAGCACATTACCTTTGGCCCCTGTTATCTCAGGCACAGGCTAATTGAACAGCACTTCCCTAAGCTCTGAGTCTTTCTCTCAGGTGGATGAGAAATATATTAAGGGGCAAGGTTTCAGAGAGATAATAAGCCATTAGGTGTCAGACAACTGTAACTTCGAAGGAAATGAGAAAAATTACCCAGACCATGAGAACACTCAATTAAGAAGTGAAATTTTAAGAGAATTAGAGAGGAGCCAAGGCTAAAAAAGAAAATGCAAAAATAAGATGAGGTCTATGGTACAAAAATTTTTAAAATGAAGTGTTAGTTATTCATCATTATGCTGGTATGTTTGGCTTCTGTGAAAATTAGTAGACAAAAGAACTGAATCTCATGTAAGGTAAGAAAGATACCATGCAGCTTGCAAAATGTTAATTATAACAGCAATGTTGTAGTGTCACAATGCAGTAGTGTCAGCTGTCTTCCTAAAAGAAGGTAAATGTGGGAAGCTGTAGCAGAATGCCAAGCATCCCTCTCCCTATGAAAGGGGAATCAGTCTCTGACAATCTCTTAAGAGTATTTCCTTGGCATACAAACACATGCCAAGCAGCATTTGAAAATCTGTTTGCTTCCATAGCAATGAAAACCTATGACCCCAGACAAATGGGAGCTATAAAACTGGAGCTGGGGTCCCATGCTAAAAGTAGCCCTCTGAAGACAGACTGCAGTTGAGTTGGTCATTTGTTTCCATGGTTAAGGGATGTCTCAAATGGAAATAATAGCTGGAGATTAATGTATTTAGGTTACCCCTAAGCAAAAAAGTACTTCGAGGCACTTTTGTAATGTTTCCAAGTTGTGATCAAGAACTTGATCCCTTGTGCCCAAGAATAAATGCAGATTTTAAGCCTGCCTGCTGTCCTATTACCTGGGGTAATGTGGCCAGCAGAGTCCATCTCACTGGCATGCAACGTTTCTGGAAAAACAGGAGTTTTGAAGGAAATTATTTTGACTGCTTGCTATCTCAGACAATAAGAGAATAACAGGGCAGAGGAGTTTTCTCACCCAACTATGTGAGTGGGTGCATTAAATACCAGGATCTGGAGCAATATTTTTCCAGGTGAACACTTCCCTGTGCCATCTGATAAGGGCAACTAGTCCTAAGGTCTCCAGGAGGCAAGGAAACATCCTCTTATCCTGTGATGACTTCAAAACTTCATGCCTGTAGGACATCAAGTATCAGTAGTCCATGAGTAAAAAACAATGGTTTAATTAACTCTTGATTATTTATTGATGTAGTTAAGTGGAAAAACCTACTATCAGCAATTGACATTAAAGTATAATACTCTTTAGACAATGAAAATGAAGAAGCTATGCAAGTTCTGATGTTGTCTTTATTTCTGAAATAAACTATCTATGTGAAGCATTTTAAACAACTCCCTGTGCCAGTTAATAAGCTGGGTTGCACAGTTGTCTGTACATCTCATAACTAGGTTAGTAATTATTCTGCTATTTTGCTACATTGCATGTTATGTGATAGACCTTTGTCTTGATCTAGTCTAACAATTTTAATAGCAACATAGAGTTTAATGTATCATACCCCTTGATGAGAATATAATACTGTTTTACAGGAAAGTAGGTCCCAAAAAAGTTGCTAATGACAGAAGAAAAATACCAATTAAATTCTTCATATTTTTGTCCTATTATAATACTCTGCTTTTTGTGTATGTGTTAATGACGTGCTGGCTGACAGAAAAATCCAGTTTTAAAATGTTACTTGGTTAAACAAGCAAACTCTTTTCTAACTGACAAATAAAAAGTTCTTTTTATTAGCAAAAGATACCACTCTAACAACTGCAGGAAATTTTTAGATTAAAGAAATAGAAAACCATTCAGACTAACAGAAAAGATGTATAGGTGGATTGCCTGGAGAATAATTCATGCATGTGCACCACTATTTCTGACATTTTGGCCTGGTTGCTTTCAAGTCAGCCTTAGCAACCTGTAATCACACACTCTTTTGTAATACAGCAACTACTCTTTTTCCTCTCCACAGCCCTGGGTGAGTGTAGTTTCAAAACTCAGCCCAATGTTCAGATTTCTAAAATTATGACTATAAATGTAATGTATATTTTGTAAATTTACATAATGTAAATGTAAATTTACATAATTTAAATGTATATAATGGAAATTTTGCTAAAGAAGGCTTGAGATTATTGCAATTACTGTCTTCAAGTTCCAAAGACATTGAATCTGGACAAAACACATTAGAAGTAAGAAGTAAGATATCTTCTAGAATTATCTAAAACCAAAAATACCAATGTCATGAACAAGTATTAGTATAAAAATTTAAGATAAAACATATGTACAATGCCTAACTTTTGAATTCACTGTGCTTCAATCAGCGCTCCCTATTTTTCATTTACTTTCGTTTGCAAGGGCATAGAGGAAAACAAAATGAGGGGAACATGTCAGACTTTTTCTTCAAAGGGTATTTTTCTAATAGCAAGAGCAAATCTTTGTCATTTGCAGCATTATACATTAAAGTTTGAACTGGAGTATTTGAAAGTAATTTTTCAAAATCTACCTTCACCACAAACACTTGGCAAAGGAATAGTATAGATAGAGGGAAAATCTAGCCTGAAAAATATTTTGGTGAAATTTATAAAGTGTAAGAGTTGTTAAGCTTGGTATGCACTAATTGAATAAGAAAAATTAAGATAAAATTAAAATTTGCATTCAGGCTTAAAGAGTGAAAAGCAAACAAAGTGACTTATACAAAGGCTGCTCACTTCTGCAATTATTATCATGTAGTAGATGCTACTGCCATGAGCATGAAATGAATAAATGATGTCTCATTAATTGTATGCTTCTTAACAAGTAAAGTAGGTGAGGAAAGCAGTGCAGTTTGATGAAAACTTTGCACCAAGTGGAAGCCAAATATTCGCCTCTTGTGGCACAATCACACAGACCTTACATCCCATAATCTCCCACTGAAACAGTGGGAGTGCAGTGTATAAAAATATGTAGCACACACAGTTAGTAGCTTTAGTGGCTTTGGATTATGTAGAAGTCACAGGAACACTCACAGCAAGGAACTGCTGAAGTGGCTTCCTTCCAGTTGCTCACTGATAAGCAAAGCAAATTAAATATGAATTAGTTACGATTCTTGGTTTTGCCCTTTTCTTGTCCTTCTTTTGTATTTTTATTGATTTGGTATCCACATGATCACAGTTAGAGACTGGATGCTGAACAGGCCCTTTCTCTGAATTACAATTATCATGACTGTGGTCTTGTGTCTCTTTACTTACCTCTTGTGACTCAAGTCTAGTAGAGCTTGTACATCACTGGGCACAGACTTCAAATCCATGGTTAGGCTTATGGAAAGTGCATTTTTTTCAGTTTCACACAAGTCACTGAAAGAGTTAAAGGCGATGCATTCAATGCTTTGTACTTAAGTAGGTATGTAAAGTTTGTGTAGGGATTCCCAAATCTGCCCTTATCCTAAATTGTGCCCTGGAGTAACATTATTTAGATATGTATTTCAGTAATTTGTTGGTTCCTGTCAGGAAGAATAACTGTGTTGAAGAGACTTTGTTTGTTTGGGAGACATGGAAGCCACAATAAATTTCCTGTGGTACATGACTTTCCTCAGGTACTTTCCAACTAGCATGACCTCTTCAGTGATTCAGATGTATGTGAAACTTGTGAGGTAAGCCCCTCATAATTATGGCTCCAGATTTATTTTGGGTTTTGTTGTTTCACTGTAATGACTGTTGTACAAGCTGGAGGTGCTTTAAGTGGAAGCATTTCTAGATTGGTAGGCAAGTAGATAGTTATGAGATACTGTCAGTATGCAAACTAATGGGGACCATATTTTATTTTTATCTTGGAGAAGCTTGCAGGAGGCAACCCTAGATCCATGCAATAAACTAAGAGAGCAAAGTGACCTTGGGTCTGAGAAGGCACGAATACTGAGAAACAATAATGCCATTAGCTTGTACGTGGCTTTTCAAAGAAAATCCAAATTAAGAGTTCACTCTTCTTTTTAGCAGCAAGAAATTACTGATGGGAGAAATAAATGTATGCAAAACCTAGGGTTTTTCAAAAGTAGATTTCAAGCCTGAGGTGTAGTAGGCTATAGGGAAGCTGGAAGGACAGTGAAGTTTCTATGCTCTGTCAGGTAACTAGAAAACCACTGGCAGCCCTATCTAAAATTAATTGAAATCTCTCATAATGGAGGTTCTTGGTAATGCTGGAGATGAGCAAGGATTGGAGCTCTCTCAGGGACTCAGAAGTGAAGACGTAACTCTTGGCCCCAGCCCTGCTCAGTTATGTACTGCAGACATCACTTCTCATCTTGTTTGGCAGTGGAAGCCTTGTTTCAGAGCAGCAGGGGCACAGATGCTGCAGCTCTGCCAGCCTGTGAGCACGCACCACAGTCTCTGCCACAGGGAAAGTCCGTCTCCATTGCCCACAAGTGCCACAGATTTGCTCAGGAGTGGAATCTCAGAAACATTTATCAAAAAGGCATTGTTTTGTCAATCTGCTGGAGTGCCCGAAGCTGACTTGGGCACAGTTGATCCTCTTGCCCAGTCCTCAAGCTGCTCAGAGCATAATTTTAGCCTGAGGGATGGCAGGAGAACATATTCCTTGGGCAGCTGCCAGGGGGATGTTCTTGGGGAGAGGGGTTTTGGCAGGGTTACAGATCTCCTAGCCAGCACCCAGTTGTGAGCACAAGTCTGCTGACACCTCCTGACTGGCCCTGGTGGAGGGGTGTCCCAGGACAACTTGGTAATGCACCAGCCCCATGGGAAGGTCACAGAAGTTTTGCTGAAGGGCTGTTTTGCACTGTTGGTAACCCTGCAAGCTGCTGCCACAGGCCTGATGTTCTCAGCTTGTGTTGGGAGATACTAATTTAGTTACACAGCTCATTTTTCTCCCTTTCCCCCTCTTTCTGTGTAAATGTACAGCCCCTAGGTTTAAATTATTTATCTCCAGAAATATTTGCCATATGAAATCTGTCCACTGGCAGGGTCTATCAGGAAATACCTAGACAGAGATAGATCTTTCTCCTGCAAACTCTTAACTTGTAAGATCCGGAAAAAAAACAAATCAAGAAACAGAGGAGGAAACCAACAGCTGGAAATTTAAGACATGAATTATTCTCATGCCATAGATCCTTTGTTGAAGCTTGAAGAGGTGGATATTTTACATAATGCATCATATTTTCTTCTGAGCAATAGAAGGAGCAGCAAAAAAATAATAATCAATTCTGCTTCCAAATGAGGTGAGTCTTTTGATGCAAGGTGTTCTGAGCTGACTGCTCAGACACGTTCCCAGGTGATAAGAACACAGATCAAAAATCTTACACAGAAATGAACTAGAAAGCCCTTAGGACCAGAGTAAATACTATCTGACTAGAAAATGAATTCTGATAGGTTCCTATTAACTTTAATTACTTTAAGACTATTATCCATGTAACAAGCTTCTCTGGCATTTCTAAGGAACAGGTATATTTAATAAATTAAGAACTTTGTAAAAAATATTCCCTAATTACACTCATTAGAAAATTTAAGCTACATGAAAACCAATAAAGCTTCTTCTGTATCTCATATAGACAGAAATTAATGAACAGTTATCTTAAGTCTGAATTAGCAAGCAACTTTTGCTTTCTTGAATATGACACCTGAGGCCTCATTCCAGTGAAGGAAAATGTCTTATGCATATTCTGAGTAACTGTCCTCAGTCTGCAATTTGAAAACCATGTTGCCATTAATTAATGATGTACTGGTGTCAGAATAATAACAGATATGGAAATAAACATATTGAAATAGTACATGAACCAAAAGAAAGGCAAAAGACAAGCTACAGAAATGTGCACTTGGATTAATTATTTTCTTTGAAGTACTCCACAAATTAAATAGTGCATGAAGTTGCTGTCACACAACTTACCATATTGAAAGGTCTTCAGTAAAAATAGAGTTTTTTGTCTGCCTTTGCACACCTCCCTAATCATCGTCTTTCTGGACTGATTTCTGTCAATGCAACTCTATTCTCTAGAAAAGATGACACATGGAAGAAATATTTCTATTGTATATCAAAGGAACTAAAAACATTTCTGTATTTCTTTACCAAGCTGTACTGAACTTCTCTCTCTCTTCCCTCTTAGAAAAGGGCAGGCTCCTGTATTGCATCTTACCCCCAGATAAAGCTTAAGGCATGCAGGACTTTAGTGTTAGTTAAATATGTTATGAGAACTATTGCCTGTATGAAACACTGCCCCTAAATAGCAAAAATGGTTTGACTTGTAAAGACTGTTAGCTGCATACAGCAAGAAACTCTTCAATTAATTAAATACCTTATGTTGTAAATACAAAGATAAATAACTTATGTTGAAAATGCAAAGCTAAATTCTTGAGTTAATACTTTGATCAGTTGAATGCTGATCAAAAGAGTCTTAAGTAAACTGTTGAAACAATGTGATGCTTAATATCATTTGAATCAGTTACATGTGTTTTGCTTCAAGCCTAAAAGTAAATAACCTCTCACCTTTTGGTTTGATAACCTTTCTCCTCAACAAATGGTCATTTAAGGTTGTTGCTTTTCCTCCATTTTGGTCCCTCTTGGAAGCAATGCAGGCTTCAACTCTCCTTTTTGTAGGTTATCTAAGACTCATACAGGAAAGGTCTGTTCAGGGCAATGCAGAGGGATGAAAAGGTCATCCTAACCTTTTCATCCCTCTGCTTTGCCCTGAATGGAGTGGTATTTTGTCACTGGGCTATATAATTAGGACCTCCTTTACTTCATTAGCTCTCAGGCACCCTGTGGGGCTAGTAACAAACTGAACCACGTTTCCAAGGAACGCTCTCTCTCCTGTGTGTAATGTCTTAATTAAAAAATTAAGTCATTCTGAATTATGACTTGGACAGGTTTAACTTTGATCACAAAGAGACATCCAAAATGAATTGCTTTCTTCTATAGGAAAACTCTAAAAGCTACTGGAAAACTGTATTAATCTGCCCCACTGGGGAAAAGCTCCTGAGTGTTGAGAGAGAAAAGTCTAGTATGACTGAGAACTACAGTATCACTTGTGTAGGTTTCACAGTAATTAGGAAAAATTGTGAAAAGAGGAAAAATTACTACTCTGCTTCCACAACTGCATTTTTGTAAACTGCTAATTACAAAATGCTAAAGAGTGAAGAGGGCAGTCAGCTTTAACCAAGATATATTTTTGTCAGATACAGTCATTTCTAGTTAGAGACTGATTTTTCAAGAGAAATTGAAAGGACACAGTTTCCTCTTTAGCAAAGAACAAACAAGAAATTGATTATGAATACTATTGCTAATGAGTGCTGGATGGAAGTAATTTTTGTGCTTATGTATGTGACAAAATGCAGGTCTGATCCAACAAAACTTGCAGACCTCCCTTGGGAGCCCTGTTAGCCAGGATGGTAGCCCTGCAGTTTCCATTGCTTCCTCCACCCTCCATCACCCATACTGAGAGTCAGGACAAATTTACACTAAGTTTTTAATAAAGAAAGAAAATACAATAATTGCAACCAACCAGAGACTTACAGATTATTACTCTTACATTTTAGGCCTTTTTTTTTCATAAAATATGAGTGCTATCAATGGAAAAATATTTAATATTCAGAAGAACAATGTAACATAAATATTTTAAGAGGATACTTTGAAAAAACACTGTACTCAAATATCTACAAGGCCTGGAGGAGTATACACAAAGAATGAAGTAAATGTTAATAGTAAAGGTTAATTTCTCAAATTCTGTCTGCTGTATGAAAGAACACAGTAATTTACATGAAATAACTGGGAAAAAATGCCCTGAAAAAACACAGTTAGGTAACATGTTCATGCTAAAGAACACACAGATTTTGTCCAGTCTGGATGCTGAGATCACCTTAAAAAAAGTTGGTTATGAAAGGACCTGCTGCAGTAACATATTCAGCAGTAGATTATGGAGATTTACAGCTTGTGTACCCAGTTTTTGTGCTCTTCACGTTCAGTAAGTGTGATGTGGGAAGCATCAGGCCCACTCCTTTTGGTCATATCTGCACTGGCAAATCTGTAAGGTTGAGTTCAAAGGTGTAATGAATCATGTGGGAAAGTGGAGGGAGGAGTAAACATCAAAGTTATAATAAATTAATTGTGGCAAGCATAGAACAGAAATAATAGAAAAAACTAGTCTAGGGCAAGCACCTGAAATCTGGGGAATTGCTATAGATTGAAGAAAAGGTCATGGAAACACTGAAACAGAAACTGTGTATTACAGTACAAAATTTAAATGTAATGTTTCAGCTGTGGAATTCTAGTGCTTGCAGGGCTAAAAGTTTTACCTAGTTTACCCCAAATGTTATTACCATTTTGTTGGACTAATATTTTTTTTTTCTGTAGCCAAAAGGTCATCTGCCTTCAGGACCCACTTTTTAGAAATTATACTCTCAGGATTTGTTTTAATAGTATTGTATTAGTTTTTAAGGCAAAGCACAATTTCATAAGGGATTGGATAAGATAAAGGAGATCAATGTATGTCAGCTGAAACCATTTGAATAAGCTTAGCCCAACTGTGGTGGATAAAGTTCCCCTGATGCAATACAACTTGCTTTCTTGTATACACACAGAAGGGCTAAGTTTTGGTGTCACCAATATGACAGGCTTTCTAAATCTAGAAATGTTTTTCTAAATTTGAGGTCAAAATACTGGGAAGGTAAGGGCTTGGTAAGATTCACCACGTGCTTTTGTGATCAGGAGACTTTAAACAGTATTTCTGATGAACTTTCTAATTATGACAAGGGTTTCCCTTTCTCCTATTTTCCCAAAGACAGTAAACAAGTTTTAGTAAGAGATGTGTCCTATGTATAAGAACAGTTGCAACCCAGCAGAATATTTATAAGCATTTAGCTTCTAACTGAGGCAGATGAGAAAGATGAGGAAGTGTGTGTGCACAGACTAAGGAAAGCTGGAACTCAGCTGGATCCCAAGAGGCCCAGTATTTGTTACTGGTCAACTGAGGGCTTGGGTTTTGGACTGGTTTGTCAGTCTTTGTGTTTCATCTATCTCCCAGCTAAATAGAGGAAGATGAAAAGAAAAAATACATGAGTAAAACCCAGAAAAGGTTGAAAACAGGGGAATTAAGAAAGGCAGGTTATAAAGCTAACTTCCCTGTGTCTATCTTGCTGTGTAAATGAAGGTTGGTCCTGGATCTCTTGAAAAAGCTCAAGCAAGAACATAAGGTCAGATATTTCAAGGGATCACATATTAGGAAAGTGCTTAAATATATTTAAATTAAGTTAGCTTTACTCTGTTCAAAGCTTGAGAGCTCCTCTTTAGGCCTCCATGAAAGCATTAAAATGTGTGTCAGGTTGCTATGGCATTAGGCAGCAGTCACATCAACAACTGAGCCACTCATTCTGGTTTTATTCTTAGTTTTACTTGCTATGAGCAGCCATTTTTCTGCTTGACAGGCATAGAGGTACTGGAGCCAGCAATCACACAAGGACTCTTAGTAAAACAAAGGGCTGGAAGATGAGTACTCATGATCTTTGATGAGTTCTTGAGGTATTTAACTAGGGGACCAAAGGCCTTAAGGGGCCAGGTCAAGGAGATCTAAAAGAAGAAAACAAACTATGGGATGGTAAATATCACCTCTGCTCTATGTGGCTTACCTGAAAATGTAGCATGATAAAATGAAGTGTAAGCGAATTAAGTAAGACTGCAGCTGGCAGGGGGTGGCTGCTTTCCTCCTTTCTCCACCAGGTTTTAAATGTCTCAAGCATTTGGCCTCATCACTGAGGTTCAAAGGCTATGAACCCAAGTGAGTATATGTTTTATGTGAAAATACTGGAGGAGCAAAGCCCTGAGTCACAGCAGTGAGGCAGAGCGACAGGTGCTTGTTTCCCCAAATCCTTGCTGAGCCTCGTGTTTCTCACTGATGGGATTTTCAGAACGACTGCTAGGAGTGCCCAGCAGAGACCTGGTGTTAGAATAGCAAAAGATAAGTCCTCAGATGTGATGAAACTTTTACAAATGCTTAACAGAGAAGCAAACTTTCTTTGTTTAAACATTGTTATAAAAGCCATTGATATGACTCATACTGGCCCCAAGGCTTTCAAACGCCTTTGGAATACAGTAATAGAAGAACTCACACTGCATCCAGAAGTTGAATCTTTGCTTAAGATTTCCTAATCCCTGCAACAGCTGCAGCTTCAGCACTTGAGGGGGTCTCTTGTTGACCCACTGCACAACATATTGCACAGGCAGAAACACTACTTGTGTATATTTGTGTGCCTTTTATATTCACACCGTAGGAGAGGGGCTGCACGTGCTTGACCAATATGTGATAAATAGCTGCAGAAGCTAGTTCAGCACGTAGGGAGCTGTGAAAATATATTCTGGTTGGGAATGTTGTGACAGCTACGATAAAGATGCGTTACTTAACTACCTTTGAGCATCTGGCTCTTCCCACAGGGTACTTTGTTTGGGAATATGATCTCTGCAAACAGCTTCTTATTTCATGCCCGAAGAGTAGTGACTGAACGCACTCAGACAAATTTACCATGAAAGCATTGTATACCTTTTATCTTTGGACAGAGGAAATTCTTCAGGCAATGTTTCTTTTGATGGGTAAATGCCAGCCCAGCAGCCTGCTGCTGCAGCAGTGATGAAGCTGTAGGTATCTGTCTCTTCTGTCTTGACAGTATGGCCTAAGCCAGAGATGTATGAAATTCATTCTCCCAGTGCCTTGACGATGCCAGCCAGGCATGATGACACTGAAACCAATTGTTGCAATGCTGTTGTCTAAATCTAGGGAGAGGCAAGGAGGCATGCTCATAGCACACAGCCTATGGGACAGTCTAAGGACTGTAGTGGGAACCCAAATCAAAAGGAAAAATCTTTATTGTCAGGAGGCACAGTTTGCTTGCATTTATCAACTACCCTAAATTTGGCCTGTAGAGCTGCAGCACTTCTGCCAACCAGCTAAGATTGATGCTGTAAGAATAAAAACAGCATGAATCATAGTCAAAAGTCTAAGTAACAAGAATTTGGGATTAATAATCCCTGTTGTTTATGGAAATATGTATCTTTCTCCTAGCTCTGCTGAAGGCATCCATCCTTTTAGGACAAGCAGCTGCACTCTGTTTTAAGCATGATTATCCAAATTAAACAATTTATTCTTGCTATACAATATTTTTTTCCAACCTTACTCTAAGACACAGATATTTGCCTGGTGAGATACTCTATAGATGGGTAAAGTCCTATATTATCCCATCTGAGCAATGAATATACTCAGACTAGTTACTGTTCTTTCTTGCACCAATGCATTGCTCATACTGTTTAGGAAATCTTTATTGAGTTTACCCTCCCCAAAGGCTTCAAACCAAAGTCACAGTTCTGGGTTTAGAGTCCTTGTAAACCCAAAATGTTTAAAAATCAGAAGGAAAGAGAGAAGTGCAAAATAAATATGTGCCATCGACTCTTAGACTATTTAACCTACTTAGTAAGGGTTAGGAAGTATATCTGTTGGTAGTTGAATATTTGACAAGTAATTTCTAATGAAGAGTGAAAATCATGATTTTCTGAACTCCTGTTCTGGGGCAATGAAATACGGCAATGCAGGGGAACATTCTAGATGACATTTTTCCATCAAGTTTGATAGGAATGGAAATATTCCTAACACAAAAAAGCTTCAGAGAGCTCCTGGCTGAGCTGGGTGAAAGTGACTTGTCTTTTCTTGAATGTAGAACTGCAGCCAGTCAGTAACTGTTGATCTGCTTCTTCAGTCACAAATCTGCATCTCATAAATGTGCTCATAGCTAAAGCTGAAGTGAAATATTAGAAGCTTTGTGATAACAGATGACAAGAATCAACTGCACAACATAAACTGATTTTGCAGAGAAAATATCAGTTCTGAACAGATGGTGTTATGTCCTGTTATCTATACTCATGCTGCTCGTCAGAAATGTATCAAAATCTGGTACCCAGAAACATGGGAAAAGTGGTGGCACACTGCTACAAATCCATGAGAAGGTAGCAGGAAAAGCAGACCTCCAATTAATAAAAAGATGCTAGTTCATTTCAGGATGTGCTGTGGGTCCACCAGAAACACAGCTCAACTCATACCCATGGGTGAAACACTTCTGAGACAGAGCTGGTGAAAACTGTTTTTGTGTTATGTCATGGAAAAGACCCGGGACCTCTGACTGGTGCTCTCAAAACTTCCAGGAGAATTGAGCACTGGAAAATTAAACCCTTGACCATCCCCCAGTATCTCACCTCAGCTGGGCATTTTAAATTTACAATCTGTGTTGCTGGCTTTGAGAGATAACTTGCTATGTCATTGTCATAACATGTGTTTTAGGACTCAGAGTCCTTCATATCCTTAGGTGAAAAAGAAGAGCACCTGTGAATGCCATCAAAAATATTAAAATGACATTCAAATGGAATTTCTAGGCCAAATGCTCATCTATCTCTCTATCACTTTAATCTCTTTATCATGTCAGACTGATACCTTATATTCTAATCAATGGACCACTATATTAAAGATATTTTAGGATACAAAGGCTATCAAAGTTAGGAACTCCTGCTCAGATAACAGAATCATTACAGTTCAGACACCTTTGCAGAAATGGAAGTTGCTTCTTGTGGTTAAAGTCCTATGTGCTATAAATACAAAAGCTCAAAAACTGTGAATTTATACTGACTGTGAACAGAGACAGAGTGATAAAAGGGTTTATATTAATCTGGATTTCCCTTTCAGATTTTTAGAGCCAATGTGGCCTATCTTCAAGGACCCCAGCAAGACCTACTTAGCTGTGGCTGAGGTATCTGTGGCTGTAGACAAATATTGCTTGACACTTTCAATTGTGATTATATTTCCATTTCAAAACAACATGGATGGCACTCAGTCACTCTTTTTGTGGTTCTGTCCTGTACTTGGCATAGCCTGAAATCAAACTGAAAGCTTAAAGTTAAATGCTGGATATTACACTTGCCATATGAGAATGCCCTATATACATGTCTGTACGTGACAGACCTCCCTTACGCCAGCCAGCTGAATATATTGTCATCTTCATTAGCAGAAGAACTGAGGGTGAGACATCCTGTATTCACTAGGTGGCTCTTGAATATTGATGAAAACACAGGTGGGAACTAAAGTTTCATGAAGCCAATGTAGGCATAAGATATAGGATTTTTCATAAGTGTAGCCCAGCCTTGGAAGGCTCCAGAAGTTGGGAGCGCCAATTTGGAGAGGTGCACATAAGTTCAGAGGTTTCTGAAGGGGAGCTACAGCTCAAAAAGTGGCAGAACTGATTGACCCCTTGTCAATCAAAACATGAGCCTGTAGCAGGACTACAGACTTTGAACTTTGTGATACTGAATTTTACAGTTAAAGATTATATGGAAGGAACACTGAATTAGCCAAGTTGTACCCTCAACCTAGGAGTTTCCAATAACATTGCAGTTTTGTCCAGGATCTGCAGTACAGACCAGGCTCTAAGGATGGCAAATTTGACACATTTCTTGCATACTGCTTAAAGAAAATTCTGTTTATAAAGGATCATGGTAGATAGAATAAGACAGTGCACTCAGCTTGTATGTGAGGAGCCAATTTAGTTTTGAGTCAGCCATTTTAGTTTGCCTCAGCCCTGGCTGCCAGGGCTGTCAGAGACATGAGGGAGGGGAGGTGTGTACAGGTGCCACTTGCAAGGGGCAGCCAGGAGTGAGGGAAGCCTCGATTATGGGGAGACTTCGCCTGGCAACACCTCACATGAGGGAGTCAGTAGGAGACACTGTGCAGCGGCTTCTCCAACCAAGTCACGAGGAGGTCTCCACCAGTGGACGGCAAAGAAAGGTTGGACTGGCCTGATGCTCTCCTGTCTGCAGGTGGACCTTGGGATGGGCCATGGGGGTATAAAAACCAACTACACGCGCAGTCAAGGGGCCCTACTCCTCGTTCCATGTTGTCCACTGGGGCGCAGCCANCAGCCATTTTAGTTTGCCTCAGCCCTGGCTGCCAGGGCTGTCAGAGACATGAGGGAGGGGAGGTGTGTACAGGTGCCACTTGCAAGGGGCAGCCAGGAGTGAGGGAAGCCTCGATTATGGGGAGACTTCGCCTGGCAACACCTCACATGAGGGAGTCAGTAGGAGACACTGTGCAGCGGCTTCTCCAACCAAGTCACGAGGAGGTCTCCACCAGTGGACGGCAAAGAAAGGTTGGACTGGCCTGATGCTCTCCTGTCTGCAGGTGGACCTTGGGATGGGCCATGGGGGTATAAAAACCAACTACACGCGCAGTCAAGGGGCCCTACTCCTCGTTCCATGTTGTCCACTGGGGCGCAGCCACTCGCTGGGGCCCGCTGCTGTTCCTTGGCTCGTTCCTTCTTTTGCCCTGGCCCCAGCCTGCCCTTTGGCTCTCCTGCCCTTTGGCCCTCCTGGTCTTTGGCTCTCCTGCCCTCGCTGACTTTCGCTCACCCTCGTGCTTGTCCTGCCTTTCCATATCCCTGACCGCCGCCCTGCCGCTTTGGCCCCCCGTCCTTGCCTGGGCTGCCCGCACTCAGCACCGCCGCCCCGATCCAGCCGCTCTGCCACCCCAATCCAGCCGCTTGCCACAACCCTCGCCGCGGATTTGCCCAGGGCCGTAGGCCTCCTGTCCGAGCTCCCACTCACCGCGTGTCTGGTGCTGTCCCTGTGGGAGCCGCGCTCGTGGAGCCGCACCCCTCTTCCTCTCTCCCTCCCTCCCTCTCCTCTCGCCTCCCCCATTTTCCTTCCTTCTTTTCTGTCTCCTCTAGCCCTCTTTCGTCTGGGCAACTTTTCCTTCTCGTTTTCGTTATAAACGAAATATAAGCGGTTTTCAGATACAACATTTGCCTTGTTTGGCTTAATTTTGTTCCCGACCATCCACAGAACTCCTCACAGTTCTCCACGGCGGAACATGACACCATGCAATCACTTTATTGTTGGAAGTTAGTGCTAATACCACTTTTGGTGAATAACCACCATTAGTTCAAATTATAATTAGTTTAATAGTTGAACTATGGATTTATAATTTTGGTAACAATAATAAAAGTAATGAAATAAACATAATTTTCTTTTAAATGTTGACTTAGTGTTTGAGAGATAGAACTTAAATAGACAGCTGGAATTTCCTAACGAACTTTTATTCTACCTTAGTGCAAATATTTTCATACATAACTGTGCAAAAGGATAGAAAAAATTCTGCACATTTGAAAAATCATTATATGGAATCGAAACCCAAGAAACAATTGCACCTCAAACTGGCTAATCTAACTGAAATGGAGGGAAAAGGGGGACGCAGATCTAAATTTATTTGAGAGGAAGTTGAAAAGTTTTTAGAATAGTAATATCAGAGAGACAGGCTTTTGAATTCAATGTCCATCTACAAACTTGAGGAAGCAAAAGATAAGTTTCAACCCAGAGAGAAAAGCAGATGACTGCTGTGGCTCCATGTGCAGCTTTTGTGTTTACACTCCGGGTCCTGCCTGAGCTGCAAGTGATTTCGGTTGTGAGCATGCTGTGTTGCAAAACACTGCTCTATTACAAGAATAAAATTTCTTTCTGGCATTGCCAAACGCTGGACACAGAAGGGAGAGAATGCAGTAATGAAGTGCAGGTGGAGTGCGCTAAATGGCTTTGGAGCTGTGCAGGGTGATGGCAGCAGGAGGACCCCCCTTGTATTATAACATTACCTTAAGGCTAACCTTCCATATTGAGCTGTCAAGTCTGAGAGAAAAGACACATAGGAAGTAATTTTTCTACTTGATGTGCCATGGTAGGATGGAGGAATGAAAATGAAAAGCAAAATTAGATTCAACCAGCAGTACTTAGGAGGTAATGTGGTAAAAATTGGAAGGGTGCTAGCAGCCTTTAGGAAAGAGATGAGGGTTCAGTAACACAGGCCATTATTTGTGTTCCTTGAAGTGTCTACATTTCTGTGATTCTACATTTTTCTTTGACATGTTTATGGTACTTTAAAACACTAACTGCCTTTGTAGCTGGTAAGAATTGCTTACAAGCATAAAAGCATCACAATATCAAAGTAGCCATTTAAACAACAGATAATGAACAAGAGAAGCCAATCTACCTTGGAAGAAGTCAACAAAAGGTGAGAAAATTATGTTAATTTTGTGAAACTGACAATACTTCTACTGACTCATAATGAAAAATTGGTATAACATCAATAAGTACCTTCAAACAAATGCTTTGATTGTTTCCTAGTTAATTGGTTGCCTTATCCACTGTTTTTTGGTGTTTTTTTTGTCAGCCTTCAGAACACATTAAGCCTCAAAGTGGTTGATACATTCTTAGCCATCAATTTATTTTGACCATTCCTCATTTATGCAAGTTCTAGAATACTACATAAAAACAAAATCTGAAATCCTTAAGTTTAAGATGTAGTAAGAAAAGAAATGATTTATTTTAGGAAAAGCAGTAGTGAATGAGGTATTTTATTTAATAAAAATGAAATAAAATAACTGGATCTCTTTTCTTCACTCACTCAAGCAACCTTCCTTTCTAAACTGTGAAAATACTCTTACAAGTGATTTGGTCATATTGCCATTATGCATAGCCTTTTCCTACCTTGTTAATCAGGAAATGTAATCAGTATTTACTTTAAGATATGTTCCTGGGATTAGCTATATACTAGAAAACAGATTTACAGTTTGTTGCACTGAAGATGAAATTATTTAGATAAACTAATAATTGAATAGATAATTGGGGATTTCTGGTGAATGTGAAGAACCAAATGCCCTGTGTACACATTGTTCTGGTACATAGTTTGAATACACCTGGTCTTATGAAAATTTCCTGTAAGTATTGCTCTGAAGTGAAAAAATCAAGTAATTTTCTTGAATGCTTTTATTCAGATGATGTTTTTACCATTCCCTTAATACATACAAAGAAGACATCTGCTTGACTGTGCTTACATTATTTGCACTGAAGATGATTTCCCCTGGTTCAAATCAAACCCTCTAACATGGACATGGTAGCAAGAGAAACAAAAAAAATCTTTCCTTTGTATAAATGAAGGAGTGCATCACTGAGGTCTGTGGGTTTGCACATTTTCTGCAGTTTTGTGTTTATTTTGAGGTTAAAAATCAGCTGCTTGAAACTGTGGTTGTGACTTGGAAAGGATAATAGAGTAGCATAGTGTGTGTTTTCAATAGATTTTCAATAGATCATCTCATCTGCTTGTTGTTCGAGGCTGGGAAACAAGTAGTGGTAATCTGTTTTTCTGCATTTGTTCTCTAGTTTGTCAGGGAAAGTTGTGTCTGAAGGGCTGAACAAATTGCAGCCATCTTGTCAGATAATGTTCTAAAATACGTGCAGTATCCAGCTTCCCTCAGTCCCTCATGGTTTCAGTGGGAACTTTAGTCTTGAGCTATTTCAGTAGATGCCCTATTTAAAAGAATATACAGCTGAGAGTGGGAAAAGAAGGTGCAAACTGCCATTGTTAACCTTAAGTGGGTTTATTTGAAACTTTCCTTATAAAATTTACAGACTCCACAGCTTACCTTGTATTCCAGGAATTTCTTATTCATATCTGCTGCGCTTTCTGATCACTCCTTACCAACTGTGATAAACAACTGAGGGGATATAATTAAGCTTTGACAAGGGAAGAAAGCACCTTGAATTTGAAACCTGGGAAGGGAGAGACTGAGCTGGTAGGGGAAAGCAGACAAGAAGTTTATTTCATTGTGCACAAGAAAATGCTCATTCAGATGTATTGATTAAAGCATGTACCTCATCACCAAGCCTTGGGTAGGAACTTCATTCTTGCTTTTCTCTCTGTAAGCATTCCACATATGTTGTGCCCCTTTGCTGGCTGGTGAATGTACTGCTGGCTCCTCAGTGCTTGTTGTTTTTGCCTTACCCTGGCTCTTGGAAAAGAGATTAGGATTTAAACAGGATTCCTCTCAGTCCTGTTGTCAACTGGAACAGAGCTTTGGGGGGAAATATTTGGTACCACTAACTAGCACTATTTACATAAGATTTACTATTTTCACAACAGAAATTGGAGATATTCAGATGCCCACACTTTTGAGCTTGCCTAGGTATGATGCTGACTTTAATTAAAGGATCTAAATTCTCTAAAATATTCAGATTATCAGGAGCTCGGTTCTTAATAAGTAATCAAATAATATTTACCAAAATGGGAACCCAAAGTATTAAAGGCCTTTTTGCATTTTTAAATAATATTTCTCTTGTCTAGTAAAATATTAACCAAGCTAATTTTTCATTTTTAGAGCCACTGGACTCAAGGACTATTTTTAAAGAATAAGTATTTGAAGATTCAACTAGGAAAGATTACCACTGATATCAACATCTTCTGACTGCCTTCCCATGCAATACACTGAGACCACCAAAATCTGTAATAATTTTCTACACAGTGCTGTGTCTATAAAATATAAATCATTACAATTATGAAGTTAATTTTTCCTTTCACAGTACTATACTTGCAGCTGGTAATACAGGTAGAGCTAACAGATTTAGAGCTTTAACAATATTTTTTTAAGGGAAGAAAAGGGGATTGATAGTGCTGTCATATGTGTTTGCTTAGTACTACCTGGACTGCCTATATTCTGTCACTCTGAAGAAAAAATGCTATTGGCAGCCCTGAATCATGTTTTTCCTGTATGATTATTAAAAGGAGTTTGACTGCCACCTCGCTCTGTAAGAACAGGAACAGAAATCTGGCATCAAAAAATATTAATGGGAAGCAAAACTTGTTCTTAATGCATTTAAATGAGGAAGTAGAAGCTGTATTGAGTAACTTTTAAGATCTCAGTTATTAGTATTATAGAAAGCTCCTCTTGATTTAAAGAAATTCAAATCAAAGCTCAGGTACTTTGAAGACTGGAGTAATCGTGGAGCACCACTTAAGACAACCTACAAAAGCGCTTGTTCTTCAGTTACTTTTTCTGTAGCTTTTGAGCTCTGATTCAGTTACAGCTGGTCTGTGAGATGGAAATAACAAAGTTGGCTCAGTTTTTCCTTGTGTGTAGACTTATCCAAAGCTGGTAAAATTCCTAGATAAAACTGGATTTGGAAGAAGTGGAAAGACTCTATTTGTGAGCAATGGTAGTGCAGGCTTCCCCTTTGCTGCCGCAGGAGAGATTTGTTTTTAACAGTGATGCCAGCAAACCACCTCTCCCTGTCAGACCTCTGGGGCCAATTATGAGGAATGAGGAGAGAGCAAGTTGCCACAGTCCCAGTGAAATAAAATATATCCCAAACTGGAAATGGGAATCTCCTTGTACTCCCCAAGCCGATTCAGCTCTTGCTGCCACATCCTCCTTCTCATACCTCTGGTCAGCTTTGGAAGAGCAGGATGTCCATTCACTTTGTTAAGGATGTTGACTCTCACTTGCAGGGAAAGTATTACTGGACCCTTCGGGCCAGGACTGCCCAGGCACATCAATGCACAGTGTTAGTGAGATGGCTTTTGAACATGCAAATCCTCTGCACAGGCAAGAAGATGTAGGTGTGCAATTGGCAAAAATAGGTGAGTTTCTATTCTTTTGAGAATAGAACAACCACAAGAAAAGAGGCTAGGACAGAAAAGGAAATTATCCTGCTTTGGATTCTTGTGACTTTTCCTTTTCTCATAAGAAGGTAATAACTATGATAACTATGGAAGGAGAGCAAACTTAAGCTGCTGATGACATTTCAAAGTTGTTTGTCAGTAAGAAGATACATGCAAGCTGATCTTTAACAATTCTATATGTAGCAAGTAATTTCCATTTGTAAAATCTCAGCTTACTATGATTGATCCCCTCTTTTTTTTTTTTTCTTTTTGGCATGGTGCAAAATTCTTTACTAGCTATCTTAAAGACACATAAATCAAAATTAATATGTGAAATGACTGAAAGGTAGTTAAGGGGCCTATCCTGAAGACCTGCAGCTATGACTTTGCTTACAGCTAGAAAAGTCTACCTATTCAACACATACATGCTTTCATCTCACTAAATTGTTAAATATTAAAATTCTTGAGACTTTAACCCGCTTTTGGGTATTTTAGTCTGGTGAAGATCAACTGCAAACCCTATGCCAATTACGCAAACAGTGTGATTACAATAAATATATTGCAATCAAAGTGTTGTGGAATATTTCCTAACATAAAATCTTCTATAAACCCAGGTGTCAGAAACTTCCAAAGCAGATAAATACTTAACACCTAACACCTAACTGAGTGAGTGACCTTGGCTGAAGTGCTGACAGAGTAGCATAAGTGAAAGTGATTAAATTCAGCATCTTGGATTTCTCTGATGGGTGCTACTGGCAGAGCTGATGGATCTGCTGTATTTGAAAACATACCTATAGCCTCTCTAATTTGCAAGTAATATATTGGGATTTCACTGTGTGAAAAACTGGGTTTACTCTTGCCCTTGTTCAAGCCAAACTATATGAATTGCAAATTTTTCAGTAATATTACATCTATGCAGCATTTTTTTTTAATTGACATAGATGTCACACATTTCTCTACATCTCAGGGCTACTCAATTCTGCAATATGATGACCAGGGTATTCTATTATTTTTTGCTTATTTGCTTACGTACCAATTTCTAATGCTAAGGAAGGAGAATGTTGAGCTCAGTTATGTCTCTGTAGCAATCTACTGCAGATCAACGTGTGTCAAATAATATGCATGTATAAATTAATAGGGACAAGACAAGCTACTTACTGAATTAACAATTTGTGGGTTTAGATGAAAGTTTTAGACTACAGGGTATTGAAACTTGTTTGAACCACCTGCCCTTCTATGGCACGTTCAAACTACCCTGAAGAGATGACTCATTTTGTATCTCAGAGAATCAGAGTATCATTGAATGGTTTGGGTGGAAGGGACCTCACAGATCATCCAGCTTGTGAGGCCCTTGCCATGAGCAGGGTTGCCAACTTGCTAGGTCAGGTACTTCAGAACCTCATACAGCCTGGCCTGAAAGGGGATGAGGAGTCCATAACCTCTCTGGGCAATCTGTTCCAGTGTCTTCCCACCCTCACAAAATAATTTCTTCCTAATATCTAAACCTAAGCCTAATCAGAACCTTCAGTTAAAGGCCATTCTCCCTTGTCACTACTTACCCTTGTGAAAAGTCCCTTTCTAGCTCTCCCTTTAGGTACTGGAAGGTGCTATAATGTCTCCTCAGAGACTTCTCTTTTCCAGGTGTAACAGTCCCAACTCTCTCAGCCTTTCCTCGTAAGAGAGGTGTTCCAGTCCCCTCATCATCTTTGTGGCCCTCCTCTGGACTTACTCCAATAGATCCATGTCTTTCTTGTGCTGGGGACCACAAAGTCACTGGAGGGGTCTCACCAGAGCAGAGCAGAGGTGCAGAATCCCCTCCCTTGCCCTGCTGGCCACGCTGCTTTTGGTGCAGCCCAGGATATGGTTGGCTTTCTGGGCTGCAGTGCACACTTCCAGGTCATGGTGAGGTTTTCATTCACAAACACATGCACAGCCAGCCTGTCCTCATGCCTGGGATGCAGGACCTTGTCTGTGGCCTCGTTGAACCTGTTGAGGTTCTCATGGGCTCAGCTCTGAAGCCTGTCAAGGTCCCTCAGGGTGGCATTGCTCCCCTCCAGCACATGGGCTGCACCACTTAACTTAGTTCAGCTGGCTGTTTTGTTTCCAAAGAACTCTGCTTACAGACCCTTTATAGGTTTTGATTTTGCTAAGATAGTAAGGATTTGATTTTGCTTGGATAATCTGCTTTGCTTGACAACATGGTTGAGAACTGAAAGCCTAGCTAAACTCAAAATCTCAAGGAGTGTTCATGGGAGAAAGACAGTAATTTAATTGCAGGAAGAAAGAAATAAGGCGTAGCTTCAAAAATTGTTTTCAAATTAATCCTTATGAAAATCTGTGTAATTATTGCAAATAACTAGATAAACTGTACCTACCTAACAAAATGTAACCTTTGAACTGAGATAATTTCCTACCTTGATTGAATTAGTGAGATTCTGAAACCCATACATTAGAAAAACAGCACACTACAGATACCAGCTGTCAAAAGGAGTTAGCAAGAAATGCTTCAAACTTCCTTGCTCTTAAAAATCCTCTTACAGCACTCCTTACAGGTGCTATCATACAGAATTAGTTCTGCAAACTGTCCTGCTGTCGGCATCTGATAGCTCCTATCACAGTGGGTAGACTAACTGCTTAAAAAACATTCATAGCTTGTGACCTGAAAGCTTTCAGAAAACTTGCATAAAATTCAGCCTGTGTTTTGTCACCCTACCTCCACAGCCATGGAGAGCTACACACATTTTAAAGAGACAGAAGGAATGGGAGAGGGGCCAGTGTGGGACCAAGCAAAAACAGTCCACAGATGAGGTGTGAAAAGCATTTATTTTTGGTTGGATGTGTGGGGTGAAGTTTTACCATATTGTGTGTTTAATATAATGGGAAGCAGTTAAATTGCAGCAGAGCTGATACAAAAACACTTCACAAGCTTCCAGTGGTATTGGTGCACTTTGTATGCATGAAGCCATCACTGTCTACATGTGTAGCATTCTGATAAGGCTCCTAGTAAACACTTAATCACCATCTGCAAGACTGTGAATGAATGGAAAGGTCAGTGAAGACCACAGGTGGAAGGCTAGCCCACAATAAAATGGGAGAGTCCTTAAACCATGTTTCTTAGTGAGACTTTTTGTTTATTTGCTGTCTTACCTTGAAGCATCCCCATCTCTCTCCCATTTTGGGGGCACCAGGGCTTTTGGCTGCAAGGACAGAAGCTCAGAGAAGAGGGATAGCACACTTTTTGGGACTGCTGAGCTTTATCCTGTCTGGATCAGCCACACATAAAAGATGTGGGGCTGCAGCAACAGCCTCAGTGACAGCCCTGCTGTGCCACCTTCCTGCTCCCTCCATGGGGCCAGTGGGATTTGAGCATGAGCCCAGCTTGACCTTGCTGTTCCTCTTCACTGAATCTTAAGAACTGTGTGATGTCTTTGCTCCTCCGGCAGCTGGCAGGGACCGGCCTTAGCAGAGAGAAGCAACACAGAACAAGAGGGGGCACCCCATCCCTATGCCTGGAAAGATAGCTCCAAGGTTTCTGGGACAAATGTGAAAACCTTAACAAGGAAGTCCCTAGAGCTTGGTGGCCCCCTTTCCACACCTGGGAAATTGCCAAGTGCACCCAAATGTCTTGGCTTTTCCCACAGGAGGAACAGTTTTAAAATAATGGCTTGAAAATTCAGCAAGGATGAAAAAAGCTTTAAGGACAGATTGCCTTGACCAGTCCCAGGTGGTTTAAGTGAATTAATTTCTTGAAGAATCTTTCCTAGCCTGCAATCTGTGTTCATTTCATAAAATAAAAGTCAAATGTGAAAATGAATTTTAGGTTAATGTCTTGAAGGATTTTTGTTTTTAATTTAACTCTTTTGTTTTGTTTTTTTTTACAAGATTTTGTTCTCAATATAATAAGTGGGAGAGAAGGAAGGAAAGCCAAGATTAATACAAATGAAAACAAGGAGGGTCCACTATGTACAAAGCTGGAGTCATAAAAGCAGAAGGGATGTACCTTTTGGTAGTGCAGTAGCTGAGTTGCTGAGACTGAGTGTATCTGAGGGGTGGGGTCTCCCTCTTTCCCTAGAGCCCAATGCTATGCTTAGTCCCTTATTTGTCTATAAATACTTTAAAAAGTGTGCCACAGTCCCAGGTGCACTAACAGATGTGCAGTGAGTTGACCCAGGCCAGATGCCGGGCACCCACAAAGCTGCTCTCTCACTCCTCTCTGCAGCTGGACAGGGGAGGGAAAATTTAACAAAGGGTTCATGAGTTGAGATAAGGACTGGGAGAGTTCACTCATTAAATACTGTCATGGGGAAAACAGGCTTGGCTTAGAGATGTAAAGTCAATTTACTACTATCAAAATAATAAAGAGATAGTAAAGTAAGACTCTTAAAAATACCTTTCCCCCAGCCCTCCTTCCGTCCCAACTCTGCAACACAGGGAGGAATGGGAATTATGGTCAGTTCATCACATGTTTCTGCTACTGCTCAGGGAGAGGAGTAATTTCTCTGCTCCACTGTGGGGTACCTGCCAGGAAAGACAGTGCTCTATAACCTTTTCCAACATGAGTCTATCCCACAGGCATCCCATCAGTCCTCCCAAAACTGCTGCTGCATGGTCACTCTTCCATGGGGTACAGTCCTTCAAGGACAGGCTGCTCCAACATAGGAGCACGACCTCTTTCTCCACAAGTCTTCCACAGCATCACAGCCTCCTCTCAGGCATCCACATGCTCTGCTGTGGGTCTCCTCCACGGTCTGCAGGATCTCTGTATCTCTGTGGGTCTCCATGGGCTGCAGGAGCACAACTGCTTCTCCATAGTCTTCAGCATGAACTGCAGGGGAATCCCATGTCTGGTGCTGGAGTACCTCCTTCCCCTCCTTCTCCACTCACCTTAGTGTCTGCAGAGTTGTTCCTCTCACACGTTCTCACTCCAGTCTTCTCTTGTTGCAATTACAACAAAATGTCAAGAACTTTTTGTTTTCTTTCTTTTTCAATCTGTTATCACAGAGGTGTTACCACCATTTCAAATTGGCCCAGCCTTGGCCAGCAGCATGTCCGCCTTTGGAGCTGCCAGGGATTGGCTCTGCTGGATGTGGAGGAAGCCACACCTGTGCCCAGTTCTGCTCCTGAGCTGTTGGTTTGTCTCCTGGGGTTGGTCTCAGACCTGGCTGCCTGTGCCTGGTCATCACTAGTGCCCTCTTGGTGACAGTGTTGCTTCTGCTGGAGCTGCCTCTCACTCCCAGTTCATCTGTGCTGGGGGCTGGCCTCCTCCTGTACTGAAACTGTCAGCAAATACCCCAAATGTAAGTAAGCTCCTGTGCTTCCTTTCCAAGTATGCTGTGTATGTTTTGAAATGCATGTAGTCAGGGTTCCTGCTTAACCTAAAATATTCAGGTGACCTCAAATCTTTAATTACCTGAAAAATGATTTATTTGGGAGAGCTACAGTCTCCCGTGGGCAAGTAGCTGCTCTGCCTCTTCAGACTCCTGAGGGTGACTGCATTAAGCATGTGGTTCTGACAATAGCGGCAGGAGCAGCATCTCCAAATCAGTGGAAGGTTGGGGCTGAAGATCAGTGGAGAATAACTACAAAGAAAGGATAGGCAGCAGCTACATCTCCCTTCCAGAGAGACGTGTCTGTGTTGGCACTTGCCTATGGCTCTACAGTTGCTTAATTTACCTGGTGAAGTGCATGGCTGGATTCATGTTCTGTGAGGCTGTGTCTGATGGATATCTGGTGGGAAAAACCAGAGTGAAATTAAAATATAATGTCTTTTGGAACAAAGTGGGTCTTCCTGGGCGGGAGGCTTTCTTTGCAGCCAAGTTTGCAAAGCCTCCCCAGTTTTTCCCCTTTCTTTGGCCTGCCATTCATGTCTTTGTTGGCATTGATGGAATGAATAGTCTCCAGTATCATCAAGAGGCAGATATGAAAACATGTTTATCTTCAACCTCTTCTCTCCACAGTTCAACTGGGTTGCAACTAATTTAAAATATAGTTGTCATCCTCACATGGAGACAGGGGCACTTACCAAGATATGTTTTCTTGGAAGGAGAATGACAGGAAAGATCTGCTGTTGGAAAAGACAAGGGAAGTGTTATCCTTTTAACAGACTTAAAATAATTCTTTCATTTTTTCCTATTACCTAATCCATGTTGCTAAGTGCTGGCAGATATATGTAGTGGGGTTTTCACAGCAACCAGAGGCAGAATGTGTCTTTCTATTGGACAGCTAATGAATCCTATGGAAAAGGGGAAAATGAAACATGTAGTCAGGGAGCAATTTCATCATGTCCTGATACTGGTACACCAAGTGAGGCACACAAACACAGAAAACAAAGAAACTGATGAGCTGGGAGTAAACTTGTCACATGGTATCAGTAGCTTGTGTGTGCTGTGGCTACTCAGGGCACAGCTGTGTAGCTCTGAGGTTCACATTCTGGCTGTGTGCTTGATCCAGAGGCTTCCCTCACTCCAGCTACCCTCTTTGCTTGGTGCTGTATCTAGACAAGCTGCACCATGTGCATGTTGCCAAGATGGTGTCAGAATGCTCACCAGTAACTGCAGTGAGATAGTATTTAGCCTGTATAATAATAGTTACATACATACCAAATATTTTGAAATTCTGAAAAGAAGGTAATTTAAACATTTTTTATACGTATTTCAAAGGTTAATTGAAAAATTTTAGCTCTATGAATGCATTAGAAGTGCAAGATGCATTGGTTTAAGATGATGATTGTGGAACATATTTTTGAGGAAATGAAATTAATGTAAAAATAGTTGTGATAATTTCCTGGGAACTCACTGTAGAGGAATGTGTACTTGTGTCCTTTTTTGTTGTCTTATACCCCTTCTAAGAAAGCTTTTATTTTTTCAAAGCAGGATTTTGAATGAAGGCCTTCAGGGAACCTTCAGTCCAATTCTATTTTCTGCGGAGTGAACATCTTGGAAGAGTTTGCTATCTCATTTTTCCACTAGAAATTTTATGAAGTCCTTTATTATACATTCTGAGAAAGCCTGTCTTCTGTTTGCTTTTATTTTTCTTAAACTGTTCTGAAGCTGAGTTACAAGTATAAAAACAGAAGGCTTGGGAGGACAATGTATTTTAACACGTGAAGCCTCAAGCCTGAAATCAGATCCATTGTGTTTTTTCAGGTGTTTGATTTTTCTTAAGTCACCAACAGAAGTTCAGCTGCTTTGAGATCTGCAGGGAGCTTTTGTGAGCATACGGCTTCTTCAGGCTGAATATACTGCTTAATCATGTGTTGCATAACAAGCACTGATCTGCAGGGTTTGGACTGAGCTTTATCCTGTCTTGTGAACAAAAAACCTGTTGTCACCATAAAGGGCTATCTTGAGTAGTCACACAGAGGCCACTAACAACATAGGGTGGCTCATCAACTTTCTACTGTTTGAAATCAACTCATAATTTTATATCTGTGAGTGTAGACGAACTTCAGTATGAAGGTCAGTAACCCCAAGATGAAAGGCTTTTTTCTTCCTTGCTCTTAAACACAACTTTTAACATCTCCAGATATTGTTTCCCTTTGGAATTGCATAGTTCCTTCTTAAGTAATGTGTTACAGACCTCTGTTTTGAGAAGGTGATTTAAGGTATGTGTAAAAAATATCTGCATGTTGAGTTGTATCCTCATCTTGGAAGCATTTCTCCTTTTTTAAAGGCTGTCAAATCTTCAAACACAGCACAAATCAGCTTTTCAAGGATGTTCAGGTATTTCTGTGCTACAGGAAGAAATGCCAGGAGGATGTTTTGTGAAAAGGAAAAGTACTACACTTGCAATTCTGTATTTAAATCAGACAAGCTGAGGTATGAGGAGTAGCTGCAAACTGAAAGTCAGGTGAATGTCCCATGTAAAGGACCAAAAGGACATATGCATCAACCTTCACGTTTCATAAGCTTTAAGTATCCATGGAATTGCGTGGGGCTGATGAAAATTCTTTTCTACTCTGAATATTGTGTACATGCACAAGAGCTTAAAATAGTTGCTTTGAACCTGCAGTAAAGGATATGCTGTGTAAGAAATATTCTGGTTGTAGGTGACTTCATGAAAAATAACTTTGGTAGCTTATCTTCTGTTGTGGTGGCTCAGCCCTCTGGAGGGCTGCAGCACCCTCATGTTCATCGGGCCTTTGCCCTACAGTGGTGGGAGCAATCCAAGGAGCAGAGTCCTCCCAGCATCCCTCAGTTTATCTAATGCAAATTAAGTTCCTAAGTTCCATGTTAAATATGTATTTTCCTATGTTAAATATGTATCCCTTCATTGCTTATGTATTATGTTCTGGAACGTTTGGTTTTACTCGACGCCCCATTGATTTCGCCCTTCCCAGTCCCTCCTTCCTCCTTCCTTACTGGTGCCCTGGCTGTCACTCAGGTGTGAGCCTTTCCTGGCTGTCCCTCAGGTGTGTGTGCCTTTCCTGGCTGTCCCTCAGGTGTGTGAGCCTTTCCTGTCAGTCCCTCAGGTGTGAGCCTTTCCTGTCAGTCCCTCAGATGTGCCTTTCCTGGCTGTCCCTCAGGTGTGTGAGCCTTTCCTGGCTGTCCCTCAGGTGTGAGCCTTTCCTGTCAGTCCCTCAGAGGTGCCTTTCCTGTCAGTCCCTCAGGTGTGAGCCTTTCCTGTCAGTCCCTCAGATGAGCCTTTCCTGGCTGTCCCTCAGATGTGTGAGCCTTTCCTGGCTGTCCCTCAGATGTGCCTTTCCCTGACTGATCATTATATCTCCCTTTTAACCCTGGGCCTCCCTTGGTTCTCGTTCTTTTGCCCCTGGACTCTCCAGAATGAATTTATTGCTGCTGAACCCAGGCCAAGGCCCCTTCCCTGTCCTTTCCCTCGGGTGTGTTCCCAGCCAAACCCCTCTGGGGCCGCCCCTTCCCCTGGGAAGGACAGCGGGGCAGGGACAGCCCCCGACTGCTGCGGGAGCTCGGCACAGCCCGGGACGCTGCAGGGAAGGCCCTGATTCCCTCTGGAAGGGCAGCCCCAGGGAACACGACAATCTTCATTCTTCCAATTAATGTTCTGATGAGTCTTAGGTATTTTTAAGTGATTTCATACTTAAAAACTAAGAAATAGATTGTTTAATAACATTGGACTGGTTTTCCCTGGAGGAAATTATTTTCTGTATTGTTATAAAGACACTTAGTATTGATTTTAAGTAGCATTTGATACATTAATCTTATGTTGCAGTAAATTTCAGTAGCTTCATGGTGATCTTACTCACTAGTGGTTGTCTCTTTGCTTGTCCTAATTTAGAGCAACCACCTCTCTTTGAGTATAATTTTAATCATAAAGATAAATTAATGATAAGGTAATTTCCAAGTACTAATTTTTTCAGCTTTGTGTTTAACAGTTGTCTAGGTCTGAATATATTCCAAGCCTTAATTCTGATAGCAATTTATGGATGCTTCATACTGACCATAATGTCAATGTAAATGAAGAAATTAATGTCTAGGATTAGTACATGGATCTTCATGGAATCATGTGTCTACTTCATGCATTTAGAAGTTACCATGTAGAAAAATTTTCCTGGGGGAATACTCTATAACAGTTCCCTATTTTTGAAGTGTCTTAACATTTCCCGATTCCACTAAATTGCATTTGTTTCTCAGTTTTGCAGTTAGTGGCAAGTAATTTTTCTCAAAAGTAAAACCATGGTATCTTCAGTTCTATTTAGGTCTGTATGTGTCTGACTAGGCTCTAATGAGTAAACAATGTCATTTTTATTCAGCCAATCACAAAATTATTCATATCTGTCATAACTCATTCAAAACTAGCTTAATCTCTCTTAAACCTTACTGATGACTTCTCCTTTGCCAATTTCCCTTTAAGTTTATATGCACTACTCATCTTCATGTTTACTAGAAGAATACTGTTAAAACTACTGTAAAACTTGTGTTATTAGGTATTTTAACTTTGAAAATATAATGTTCCCCATCAGCAATGAGTGCAAAGAAAAAAGTCATTTATGTGCTATAGGCTGCACAATTGTTAATAATTGCAGATTGTTAAAAGTACCTGCTAAATTACATGTCTGTAATCTCCTTAAATGATCTTTATAAATATCAAGAGATCACTTTATTTCCTAAATCTTAATTTGTTCAATTATACCAAGGCAACAGGTATAATGATAGTCTTTGAAAATGCATGCTTGCTGAAAAATAGGCATGTAGTTTAATTTTTTTGCTAGTGTGTAATGTGGACCTGAGAGTGCTGAGAGATGCTCTAGGGTCTCCTGTACAAGGAACAGACTACTGTGAAGTTTTCTTTGAAATTGGAGCAAAGTTGTCTTGACTCCAAGTGAATTTATTTCTCTACACTGATTTTTTCCTTCGGTCTTAAAATTTGATCTTGATTTTGGAGCTTCTCTATCAATCTCAAATGAAAATGCCTCTAAAACTTTTCTGGTTTTAACCACCAAGTGATAGAAAAAGGATAACTGTGTAGCAAAAATGTTTATGTTTAGGTTTGAGTCAGTTGGACATGGGGGTTGCTGAGGGAATATCCTTTTGGCACTGATACTCAGCACGATGTCTGAGGTTGTCAACACAATTGTTTAATGGATTTTGTAACAGGTAGTAAGTAGATCACTGAGGGTTGAACCAGCTTGAGTTGTTTATGTTGCTGTCCCAGAGAAGGTATTAACAACATGCAGTACACAATATTTTTTTTATTTTTTAAAGTCAATAATAATAGAAATTGTTGAACTTAAAACAGTGTTTGATTTTGGTTGGGTTATTTTTTGTTTGGTTGGTTTTTTTTTTGAGGCACTGTCAGACCTTGCAGGTCAACTTTGTTTTGGTGTGGAGGTGTCTTAAGGAGGTGGAACATTCATTGGATATAGTGGATCAAGATGCCCAAAGAAAATTTGATGCTTCAGTAGGTTCAGTGTGTGATTAGAGGAGCTGGGCAACAAGAAGACTTTTCTGATGCATAATTTTTTACTTGACAGAACTTACAGAAAGTTATTCTGGTTGAAAGGCTGTATCAGGCCTCCTATCAGGGACTAAGACTGTGGTCTCTGTATCCTCTGATGTTTGGTGACATTGGTAATTGCTCACAGTTTGTGGGACTGCTTCCTCTTGTCCAAGTAATGTCTGAAACAGACCTAATAACAGTTATTGGTACGCCAAAACAAAAGAAACAATATGTCTTGTTTCTTGTGCTTTCTGCATGTGAAAATATTCTGCTCTTCCTCTGACACTGTAATTCAAAATCTAAAGAATAGCTTTAGTAAATAAAAATGGACATAATGACATATGCATATCATATAGGCACATGACAATCACTAGCAGACATAAATGATCAATAGCAGAAATTTATATGATGGTGTTATTTGGTTAGTAGGTCAGTTTTCTAAAAAGAGTACTTCCTTCTGGAATATCAATAGTCCCCAAATTATCTGAATATTAGAAGTAGCGAGATGAATTTGGGTGGCACGTACCAAGGTATGCTGGATTTTTGTCTGCAGCTTCCTTCTCTGCATGTTAAATAGTTAACCAACAGTGTCTGCTTTTCTATAGTTGCCATCCATTGTGATTTTAATATTTTTTAGTTAATCATCCTAAGCACACACTTGAGGTGCTAAATTTAATGCCATCACAGAACTGAATGCATTGAGAAGGGCACTTGGATGCTTCCCACTTTGCATGTTCACATCATGCATGGATCTCTTAAAAAGAGCAGACCACATGTGACCTGGGTAGAATGAGTATAGTCATTTGGACTAGAGGCACCCAAACACTTAATAGACAGTCTTGTTTTTTTCCAGTGTTATTTCAACTCTGTCCTTCCAGGTGAGCTGCTAAGGTTATTAACTTTCAATATTTTTGTCTCTCTTTATAAACCTGTGCTAGGTTGTAGAAACAAAGAAAGAAAGCTCTGTAAGAACAGTGTCAGGCTCGCTGCCAGGCTGGGGTGAATGATGCAGCTCCTCCAGGAAGACCTGCCCAAGACTGGGGTGAGCCAGGAAGGAGTGGTGGGGAAAGCAGGTCTAATGCCTCCATGATAATCAAGGAAATTGTATGGCCTTCTAAAATCCCAGCCTAGGCAAAGCATTTAAAATGACCTAACTGCTGTCCCATGGAATTACATTAATAAGCAGAAAGTTATTCTGGTTGAAAGGCTGTATCAGGCCTCCTATCAGGGACTAAGACTGTGGTCTCTGTATCCTCTGATGTTTTATGAGAACACAAAATCCTGCAAATGCAGTAAATGTTTTGTAAATAGATTTGGTCTGATAGCTTTTGACATTTCTTATGTGCAAAAGGAAACAATTAAAATAATTGTACTCTTGTTCATTTGATTTTTGTCAAGATGTTGATAATAGGATTAGTGTGTGCTGCTGCTGCTGGGTTGTAGTGGCAAAATTTTCTTCAGTTCAGCATGGTCTGTTCCTTGCCCTCCTACACCTGGTTAGAGCAATGGAGTCATGTTTCCAGTGTAGAGGGAGAAACTGCAGACATCTATAAAGAACAGGTGACTACTATGGGATGCTTTCAACTGCAAGACCACTCTGGAACACAAGCTTGAACTGCACCTTGTGCCAGTTGCTGTTATCCTATTTGATGTGAATGCATCTCTTCCCTTTTTGCTGAGTTCTTGAAATATAATTAATTTATTTTAATTAAATGCTTTATAATTTAGAAACTGGGATAGTTATATCAGTTGCTTGGCTGGACAGGTAGACTGAATGAGGTAGAAATCTAGTATCAGATGTAAAATCAGTGTTGTATGTAAGCTAATGCCTAAGTAGGTCTTATTCCAATATAAAGCAGGAGGCTGCAGATTAAACACAACTTCATAAAAGTATTCTAAACAGAAAGATCAAAAGAGCCACAGAACTGAGGGTAAACCTGCATGTGCCACTTAGTAGTAGATACTAAATAGAATAGGTAGACATAGGTGTATGACACAGGGAGAAGTGTTACCAAGGACCTTGGTCCTCACGTTCTCTGAGGGAACCTTGGTAAATTAAATGTGATGGGAGGGTTCAAGGTCAGCCAAGTGGGGTGTAAGGGACAAGGCAAAGGAGATGAAACAAAAGAAGCAACTGGAATTCAATAGGAAGAGGTGGATGCCTTCCTCCTTTGAAAAAGTCTTGGCTGCTGTTGCAGCTTCCCTGAAAAGGTTGATACAGTGTCAATAAGAAAGCAAATGAAATACTGAAATCAAAAGGAAGCTGATAAATATATTTTCTCTTTACTTTTCTGTGCCTCTTATTACATACCCCAGTTTTGAATGTTGTGTGCTGTTTGAGTGCCCATTGTCTTGGTCTTGGAAATGAGGTGCAGAAAAGGGCAATTTTTATTAGAACCAAGTAAAAGTCAAATGTGAAAATTAAACTGGAGTGAGATTGAGTCCCTTTATGGAGTTTAACTATATATAGGTGCAGCTGTTTTGGATATAGTTTTACTAGAGCTACTACTAGATAACTATTTTCCTGGAAGGAGAAGTGCATGTAGCCATCATTCTATGCATATATTTGTATGTGCATATGCTATACAGATAATATTAGTTTTAAAATTTGTTGATGTTTGCTGTTGGAGTGATGCTCAGTTGGACTCAATACAGATGTTACTATGGGATTACAGTGAACATGTGAGCTGTGAATCATTTACTTGATTTAGTTGACTAAGCAGTGCTTGAAATTTCATAAAAGATACTTTTATTCTTTGTGCCAGCTGTCTAATAGCAATGTGGAAACTCTTCAAACACTAAATTCTTGTTAATCTGGGCTTGACTAATGAGTAGGAAACAGAGCAGTGTTCAGATTGCTCTAATTTGAGTGAGTCATTATAGCCAATTCATTTGGCATAGCCTGTACACAACAGTCCTGCAATGGACATTCAGATTCTGATGTTAACTTTGCTTTACTCATGGATACTTTTACTTTCAGACAGTGCTGAATCTTTCTTAATCTGACAGTTAAATTACTGCTTTTTATCCCATGTCTTTGTGCCAGTAGAATTTGTACCATATTGAGTCTATTATAAATGTTGAAAAATTAATTATATTGAGAGATTTCATATAAGATCATAAATGGATCATTAGCAGATACTCCTTTAGGTGGTTGGAACCAGTAACATTTTTTCTTTTACAAAATGTCAGACTTGGTATGGGACAATAAATCTTTTGGACAGAATACTGGCTCATAAAAAACTGGGATTTTAAATCTTCTATGTGAATGGGAACCAGTATAATTGATATATGGCACAGAAAAGCTATACTTTGGTCCACTGTCAGAATTTATTCTGTATTCAAACTGAAACAGTTCTATTTGAAAAAGGTTTTCTGGTGGGAGACTGTGAACTCTGTTTAGCTCTAAATGATTACAGGTACTTGGGAGTTATTCTAGCTTTCCAGACATGTGTGTTCCTATGTGTCTTCTAAAATTCAGAATTACCCCATGCTCTAGAGGTCTGGAATGATTCTCCTGAGCTAATAATGTCCAGACTGGTATTTGCCTTGTAATGCTGTAATGTTTTGTTGCTATGCAAGAGAAAGCAGCAACTTGCTAATTTAAGTCTAACATTCAGATACCATTCTTCTTTTGTTCTTAACATAGGTCCTTGACTAACCAGGCACAGTCAGATCATTTGACTTGGCTGAAAGTTCCTGTAATTTACTGGCTTCTTAACTTAGTGCTATAGAATTGCATAGTAGAAGCACTTGTCTTATGAATGTGTAGCCTATTATATTTCATAATTATTATATTTGATTTAAATAAAATAAATCTTTTAATTTAAACTTTCCACTGAAGGCAATGTGAGAAGTGAAAACAGTGTGTGTGGAGGAGCTGTTACTGAAGGGTTTGTGTGGCTCTCCGGGCTGGTGGGATTAGGTAGCATTTGCCAAAGTTGTTAGACTAAAATACAGCAGTGATGTCTATGATAAGCCAAATCTTTGAAAGTGGGTTTCTAATAATAACTTATCCTTTTCTGTATTCCCTAAACCTTTGTTTAATCATGAAGGGTTTAGAAGTTCAGTTGTTTGTACATCATTACTCAAGTGGAGCTCTGGGACAGCATGTGATTAATATACCAATGTTCACCTCTGGTCTTGATTACTGTTTGAGCAGTTCATGATAGGGGAGGAAATTTTTGGGACAAGTTCTTAGGAGGACTTCAGATCCTGCATGACACATGGTTAAGTTAATCCAAGTTTTCATTTGAAACTAGGCCTCACATTTTAAGTTAGACCTTCTAATTACTCTGAAAGAAAACAGACCAAGTAATTAGGATGGCAATTAGAATTAAGCAGTTAGACTCCATGATGGTGATTTCTGTTCTGAGCCAATCTCTGAATTCTTCTATGTATTGTGAAAATGGTATGATCAAGTGAAATATTGGTAGACAACAGACAGTTTTCTGGTGACAATCACCAGAACACACAACATAGGAGCAAATAAAATTATATTCATTTATCTACTTATCCCATACAGGGAATTAGAACACTACTTTTGACATTGGGAAGCATATTGCAATCATAGAAGTATTTGGCCTTGACCTTAAAGATTTTCTAGTTCACTCTCCTGCCATGGTCAGGAACATCTTTCACTAGATCAGCTTGTTCAGAGCCCTATCCAAACTGGCCTTGAACATTTCCAAGGATGGCACATCCACAACTTCTCTGGAAAACTTTGTCCAATGACTTTCCAACCTCATCATGAACAACTTCTTCCTTAAGTCCAAACTAAACCTACACTCTTGCTGTTTAAAGTAATTGCTCTTTTTCCTGCTATTAAGCCTCGGCAAAAAGACTGATTGTTATAAGCTCCATTTATGTTTTGGGAGGCTGAAGTAAGGTTTACCTGGAGCTGTCTCTTCTCCAGGCTGAAAAATCCCAGCTTTGTCCTCATAAAAGATATTTCAGCCCTCTGACCTTTGTGACTCTTCTCTGGAACCACTCTATAACAGGTCCATGTCTGTCTTCTGCTGAGGATGCCAGAACTGGATCTAGCACTCCAGGTATGGTCTCACAAGAACAGAGAAATATAAAGGGAGGGAAGTGGGAAAGAAGTTAGTGTTTCAGATTAACAAGCTACCAAGTGCAGAACTAATTATAAATGTGTGGTAAATGCTTCAGTGTGTCCTCTTACCATTACAATGTGCAGGTTTTCTCTTGAGATATGAACAGCCGAATTAATGAACAATGAAATGAAGTAATACCATTAGACTACAAATGTTTCCCATTTTATTCTTGGTTTCTGGCATTTCCCCAATCCATTGGCCCATAATTAACTTATTTGTTTAAAATTCAGTATGTATTTAGGGATTTAAAAGCTAATGTGTCCTTAATCATGGTCAGTAATTCTAATCCTACTCTCTTTGCAAGTGGAGAAAAATGCAACTGCAATTTAAAGAAGAGTCTGTCTCAATTTACCTTCCCTTCCAGATGCTTGTCCTCTGCCTATTGCTTTTTTTCTCTCTTGTATCAGGAAGGTCACCTCCATGACAAATGGAGAAATGATCTGTGTCAGTTTTGCATATCCATGTCCATGTTTGTCAGGTGTGCTTTGTTTAACATGGATTACGTTCCCAGCATGATTCATTTCACAGAGTTGGCTGAGAAAGTGTAGGGGAAGGAGTGGAGGCGTGAGGGGGAGTAGGACAGGAAGTGGAGAAGGTGTCTTTCCAGGGTGCATGCTGACCATAATTGCTTGTGTTGCCAGTGCAGTGCTTAATCTGATATCTCCTGTCAGTTGTCCACTATTAAGTGACAGAGACAAGGGGATAACTTTTCATCTCCTTGTGTCTCACTCCTTCTGTCACTTCTGTCTCAGGTCTGTGGGTTGCCATCTGCAGGAATAATAAATATCACTGAGTCTTACCACTTGTCCTGGGACAGTTTTATGAGGACAGACAGGATTTTCCTTGTTTCAAGTAAAAGTACTTCCCATGAGTATATCCCATTCTCCAGCCAAGGGAGTGTTGGCTGTGCCACATAGTCTTTATGATGATGTGGCCTACATGTGATGTTTCTGAGGTGCAGGTTTGCCTCCAGGAGAAGGCAGGTATGTGGGCTTCAAGCAGCCTGATTATTTGGAACCCAGTGCTGCTGTCCATGCTATCCATTTTCACTGAGCTGAAGCTCCTACTCTCATCTCCCATCTCCTTTCCACAATAGTGATGTCTCCCATGATTGTTGGATAATGAAGTACTTAAGAAATCACAGCTTGAAATCTTAGCCATGTGTTCAAAGAGGTGTAAATGATATTGCTCTGTATTGAGGGCACCTGTTGAACAGTGAGGATAGTTATAACTGTTGAATAGGAGTCCTTTCTACAGGGATCTAGGACAAAGGACTGACAGGGTATTTTGGCTGTGTTCTGCAAAGCAGGCTTTGATCTGCCTTGATGTCATCTAGGCTGTGCACTAAGAGGGTAACAGTAAGAGCACAGCACTTCATTTCGTAGAGGGGAGAGAGAACATATCTGCAGTCCCTCAAAGGGCTTACAAACTTACTGGTAAATAAATGGATGTTTAAATTTAGGCTTAAAGCTACAGCTAGAGAAAGACGTGGATCTTTCAGAATGGGACCAGAACTACCATTTACTGATAGATTAAAAATTGATCAAATACACATGAAGTTAAAAATGTAAAATGAGATAGTAACTTAGGGATCTCCAGAGATCTTCTAGTCCAGAGCCCTCCTGAAAACAGACTGGTTTCAAAATTGTCTTCTGCTTTCCTATCATTCTTTCTGGAAATGATCAGTGGGACCAAGCACAATTTAAAATGGTAAATCTCTTCCTTCCATTATGGGTGGATCTTTCATAAAAACAGTCTCTGAAAGCATTCCCAGGCAACATTTTGGGGGCTCTAACCAAGGTGGCCAAAATTTTTCAGATGTACTTCTAAGAAGAATTTTTAGTTAATAATCATTTCAAAAAAGTTTTGAAAGACTTTCCTTCTTTGTATGAATCAATAATGAATTTGGAAAGAGACTCTCCTATATTTTGTCATCAGATGTTTTCCATGTAGCCAATTCTGCCTCCCTTGATGCAGACATAGGAGACAGGACACAATCATGTGTGCTTTGCAGGGATGTCAGTCCATGGCTGGCATTGCAGTGAATGCAGGCTCTAGTGGAAGAAGTTGCAGTGAACTACCAGCATCCACATTTTTAAGTGACAGCATATGCATGCAGTGAGGTCTGTGGTGGGTTGTGCATGCTATGTGTTAAGGAAGTTGCTTTCAATAGACAAATAGGTGCTTTAATGACAGAAATGGAGCAAAGTATCTTGAAACCAGATAGGGAGACTGTAACAGCTGTTCAGCTATTTCTTAAAAGAAAGTACGCTTACGACTGTGGAAAAAATGCAAGACACGTGGTGGGTCTGCAGCCACTATTTATACACGGTCCCTCAGTCCCAGGAGAATTTCTTTCATTTATGAATATTGAAGCTTTAAAAAAAAATCCAACCTATTTTACAGGCTACATTTATGTATTCAGAGTTGTGAATGTGTACTATCATTGTGTGGTAGATGCTAATCCTAGATTTAAAACTTCTTTTTCTCTCAGGGTGGAAACACATTATTCACATCTGGAGCTCACTAGAAAGGGGCATTGAGAGTTGTTTGGCAACTTGCATACATCATTATTTCAGTACTGGAAGCTTTGGTACAGGAGCCCCAGTAAAACTCACAGCACCTCAGACTTCATGCAGATAAACTCGTGTGGATGCAGCTTGTATGGAGTATGAATGGTATAGCTGACATTTACTAAACATGCAAACTGTTATAAGTGTTCATATCTGTCCTCTGTAGGCAAAAATTTAAATTTTTATTTGCCCAAATTAAGCATTGAGAGAACACTAGTCAGGATTTTTTTTCCCCAGAAAAAATAGTCTGGTTTAAATATGCTTATAATATATACATATATTTCACCTTGGGAAAGTACACATATTTCAGACACAGCAAGGCCATTCAGAATTTTGCTAGAAAGACAAGAAAGGATTTCCTTAGGAGCCTTCCTGAAAGAAAAGCTGACTGTATTTTGGACCGTCAAAAAGCATGGGACTCACATGTATTTTGGATGCTTGTATATGTCCTCTTCCAGACATAACTTGCTAATTGTTTTAAAACTGCCTGGAACTGCCTCTTAAAGCATATCTTCTGTTCTAGATTGCTGCTGCAAATACATTTAAGAGACTGACTTCTGGATTTTCATTCTAATTCTCTTTGCTCTGCCAATTTTGAGTGGTCCAATTAGACCTTTTTAGAATATAACCTCAGTATCGAGCTTATAATTGCACTGACTTAGATATTTCTTTGTGTTTGCATCTTTATTATTACAGGTCTACCTTTTAAAACCTTGACTCTTTGGTGACAAATGTTGCAGACAAATTGAAACATTGGCATTCTGCTTACAAGCAATAGGAGACTCTCCAGGAGCTATATCTTGCTGCTTTTAGTAAGATATTCACAAAATAATAGCAAGGACCTAAACACTCTTCAGAATTTTAGGCTGTGGTTTATAGGAAATAGTAATTTGCATTAATCTCTCCTGTATTGCAAGAATATAGTCAATCATGAATCTCACTATGCCTTCAGAAAGTAGGCATGCATGTGTTAGCTTCCCAAAGTCCTATTTTAAAACTTCAAGGGATCTCCAAGTAAATGCTGAAGCTTTGTCAGGCTTTTTTGTGCTTGTTGTGTCCACTGCACTCCCTGAAGAGAGAAGGCTACAGGGTCACACCTGTTCCTTGAAATGAATCGTATAATTTATGCTCAAGTGGCTTTGGGGTCACAATACAGAGATACAAAATCCCCAAGGGACAAAACAGATTCTTTCATCTGCATGATTTAAACAGGTGTTGCCACCTTTTATGCCAGCTGCCAAATCTTGGCAGAAAGCAGTGCTAAGGAATAGAAGACAAAAATAAGGCAGCAGTATGTTGTCCTGAAATTCGTGTGTCACTGGTTGGTTTTTATTCCACATGGGACTAGTAGAAGTGCATAAGCAGGAAGGAGATGCCATTCTGTTTGTAATATATTTTTCTGACCCTTGGACATACTGAGTGTTTGTCCTGAGCTAGCTGATGAATTATCACTCTAGGCTGGAGAGTTGAAAAATGATGTATATATATTTTTTGAGTGGGTCTCTTACCAAATTAGAATAGAAAGATATGTGGATTGGAACTAAAAGAGAGCTTGGTTTTGTTTCAAAATTCAAACATAGTTAAAGGCAAGAGTTTGGCGCAGAACTTGCGATTCTATGAAGTTATAAATTCTAAAATAGGTTGGTGTGACAGGTCTTCCTTATCTACAACAAAAGGTTTCTACATGAATTATTGGCTGGAAGTACTGGAGTAACATGGGTAACAAAATACCTTGCTTAAAATGTGCATTTATGAGGAATTGCAGCTACTTCTTTTTGATCACTGAAACAGCACTGGCAGTTTGAATCCTGAAGAATAAGCAAATGTTATATTTACAGAGATTTAGAGCTTGTGCAGCTGATCTATATAAAATTCTTAAGGGAAAGAGGAAAAACGTAACTCTGTACAGTTAAACTGAAAAGAGACCTTTCCAACTTAAATGTATGGTGAATTTTTCAAGACAGAATTTGAAATTTATGTGAAAAATCTTATATAGAAAAATAGGAAAAAATAGGTAACTTTTATTACTGCTGTTGACATCTACTAACATGTAAATAATTTGATTTTCACGTAAACATTGTTTCTTTTTATTAAGAAAAAAATGCACTCCAATTGAGATGAGTTTGTAACAGGATCACTAGCCAAAGGTGGATGTTGAGGGGCATTATAATTCTTCATGTGGGTTAGCTGAGACAAAATGACAGCTGGAGATAAGCCATGGACAGAAGACAATGCATTTTCAGGCCAGAGTAGATGGGCCAGATGAGTATGTCAGCACCAATGTGCTCTGAGAATGGGCTAAATGTCAGGTTATTGATTGTTGGGAGAGGAAGTGACTAAGGGATGGGAATGATATGCAATGAGAGGCTCAGTGCTGCTCCTGGGCTTGTGGCTACAGCTGTCCTCTCCCAGATCACTGTGTTCTTGACTCACAGGCACAAGCTTAAACTAATGCATGGCTCAGTAAATTTCAGGTAGTTTGTGTATGATGAGGGTGCACTTAGGTTTCAGCCCATCAACATGCCAGTGCACTTGCTCCATGGCGAGCCCATGGGTGTTGTAATGAGGATGAGAAGAGTACGTGTTTCACTTGAATCAAGAAGTGAAGAAAGAAACTAATCTGTCAGCAAGTGAATGTGTTCCCCCAGAAACCAGGCAACTTAATCACAATTAGGAAATCAAACCTGACACCTTCATTTCTGTGGAACTTGTTGTGCATCGTGAAGTTTGTGCTGGGTTAATATTCCAGTCTGAGGTGACAGGGAAACCTGTCCTGTGTGACACTGCTAACAAGACTGTAGCCTTCTGAGAACTGAAGTTTCTACTTCTGTCTAATATTACTTTAGTGATTGAGCAGAGTGATCTAATTAGAGGTCTGCATTTGGAAGGAATAATTGAAACCTTTGATACGGACTCAAAACTGTGCACTAATTAAATACCATGTCCATATATATACACAGAGATGTTCAAATTTATATCCAGGATATGCAAACTGTACTCTTTTGCTTCCCAGCTCATGACTTCCTTTATTATTTTGTAGAATTGAGTCTACAGAACATAAATCTGACAGCAAACATTCTCTGCAAAAGTTCTCATTAAAAAAAAAAAGGCATTCTAAAGAACAAAACAGCATTTGAAAATAAAACAGTGATGCAAATCTAAAAGCTTGAGTCTCATATGTAGTCACCCTCATTTGTTAGTCTATGTTGCCATTTCAGCTTCATGAAAGATAAAGGAAAATGGAAGTTGCAGTTACCCTGGTTAGTTGTGGAATTGATTAAGAAACTGTCAACAAATGATGTCTCTCCAAAAAATCCCTATATGTTATTTTGTTTTGAAAAATTTGTTTGTTTCTCTTATTTCAAAAACATCAAATCTACCATGGTTTCCTCAGTTTCAGAATGAAAAACTTATTTTTTCCAGCTGAGTTAGGTGAAGTTGGTTTTTATGGTGAATGAAAGGAAATGGGCATGTATACTTGGGGGGACATTTGTTTTATTTGTTTTATGTTTTGGGGGTTCCTTCCCCTATGGGAAGAATTGGCTTGATGCTGTTCTGGAGAAAAGAAAAATCTTTGATCAGAGTGCAAACTCTGCTTTCCAGAGGAAGTAACTGATAGGACTGTCTGAACACAAAATAATCTGGAGATGATAAAAATTGCTATATCTTTGGTTCCCAAACTTGTAGACTTCAGGTATTAGCCATTCCAAGGCTTGACATTTGACACAAGTTTTCTCTAAACATCATGTCACTGTCTTGGTACATGGAGTTCACCTTATTTTTAATATATTTGATGACCAGCCATTTCAATCTTCAGGTATTTCCCTGGGGAAGGCGGGGGGAGGGAGATCTGTGGTTCTGAACTGGCAAAATTCCCAAATGCATAAATTTGTATGAAAAAGTGTACGAAACCATAAGGGATTTTTTCAACAGCATTTTAATACTATTAATAATCTTAATGCTCTATCATAATACTGGATAGCCATGTTTCTTTTTTTCACTTTCTGTTTATTGAAACTAATTAGTGTGACAGCTTGGCCTAACTCACTAGACTGAGCCTAGAGATGTAACCTTAAAGAACTCAGTTGTGCTGATAAGTTTGCTGTCACAGAATAAAAGTAAAAGTTGTACAGTTAATGGATGACCTGAAATTTGGACTTTCATGCTATATTTGTGTAATAGTTTATATAATTATATGTAATGTATTATAAAATATATTTTGGTATCATAGAAAAATAAATTAAGACCCTTCTTTTGCTCTGTATAATTGAATGTTTTTCTTCCTGCCAGTCTCTAGGAAATATCATGGTATGATGGGAGTTTAGTTGGATAAGAATTCATTTAAATGCATTGTCTTTCAACTTGGAAACTAATTGGATTCACATTTTTTTCTCCAGTTGCTTGCACCTCTTAAACCCTTAGTAATAATTCAATTCTTCTAAATGCTCTCACTGGAAAAGTGTTCAAAGGCTCTTTACTGTGAATTAAATAGTTAGCATTGAGGCATTGGTTAAACTTTAATATTTTTTGCATTAATTGATATTCTTGATGCTTTTGGTAGCCTTGCATCAGAAGTAAAACTGATTGATGGTTTAAAAAACCAACTTTCTTGTCTTGTTTAAAAAAGCTTATGTAGAAGTTGGGGTGAAGATGAAGCAACATGATCTGAGCAGCCTGCTTCTACAAGAACTGCTGGATTTCTGAATGTCTACAGGCAACCCTTGGCATGGGATAGAAACAAAAACTGAGGAAGTCTGAGGAAAGCACTCTGAGGACTGTTATTTAACAGCAAAACAGTTTTTGAAAACTCTCCTATAATATTTTAGGCTTTCTATATTGGAATCAGCAGAATTCTATATTCCCTGTGTGCTTCTTCAGTTTGCATAAAACATCAGTTTGCAAACACAGGGAAGCACTGGTTGTACTGGCTCATTGGACCCTGCTATTTAACCCCATTCTAGGATGGTGACCTGGTACAAAGTCTTCCTTGCAGTAGGTCAGATACAATTTCTGAATCTGGAGTCTTTAAGTTTCCTAGTTGTCTGTTCCAAGTTCTTAGTTTGCATTATACAAAAGATCTTTAGTGCTTCATGACACTAGATGTAAAAAATATTTTAGAGAAAGCAGGAAAATTAAAATACAAGAGAGAAGCTTTGGACTATGTTACATTATTTGGTACTTTAGGAATGGCCATAAGGGTTTGCACTTTTTCAGAACTGAGGATAAACTATTAATAAGCAAAATTATATGAACCAAATTACAGATTATTAATCAACTTCTGATAAAGAGCATTTCATCTCTGCTAACTTAGGCAGCCTACATTTAAACTAACACCCAGAATTTTATTCTATTCTTGATGTCTTAAATGCCCCCAGCTGTGTGATTGATAAGACCATATCTGTGTTTTGGATTTACAGTCAGATTTTAGAAACATTAGCATGTGTGCAGAAGTCATCATGCTTACCCAGGGTTGGGGTTTTTTAGGTGCTTGAGAAGCTTTAGCAAAACACAAAGCAGCACCTTTATGTGGAAAGCAATACTGGGCTACTTTTTAGGGTTAGCTAAAGTGCTGCTGGTGGAATTCAGAAAATGACTGTTCACTTCAATGAGAAGAACATGCAGCAATTGATCTGCACAGCCTCCCAACAGCCTGGAGAGACACCAACAAGTGCCTCTTGTGAGCCTTTTGGCAACTGCACTCCATGTTCAGTCATGCTAGTTAGGAGGGCGTTCAGAGAACATGCATGGAGGAAGCTTGAATTAGAAGGAAACACAAGCACTGTTGAATAAGATTCAAAAGTCTCTTGTGTAGCTGCCTGGTACCTTTCCCATAATATATCAGATAAAGCCTAAGCAGTTAGGGAGAAAAACCTCACCATCAGTATGGAGTTGATATCATGTAATGTCCACATTTGCATTCCCTACATAGCTCTCAATCCCAAGATGTAATTTTATAGATGGGATCACTACCATCCTGACTGTAAGACCCACTTAGTTTTCTAGAGGTGGCAGTCCATGTGGAGTGTATCTCACTTGAGAATCTACAGGCAAGAGAATCCAGTGGTTTGTGTGTGTAAGGCTTTGGATGGCAGTGTTGTACTTTCACTACCTGCTGTCCTTGCCAGGTCTGTGTCCAAGAAGCTGTTTAGATAAAAGGGCAGGGAAGATTTCAAAGTCTGTGGGAGACTGTCCTGTCATCTTGTACAACTGCCTTGGTTGCTCTGGCTTGAGTCGAGGCAGTCCTTGCTGGAGGATGTTACACACGCACCTTCCCTCCGGTAGCTCCGACCCCACCACCCCGGCTGCCAGCACGGGGGCTTGTCGTGATGCTGGAGTCCCCTGCTGTCTGGAGAGCTGTGTACTGCTTCCCAACATGCTGTCTTCCTCCTTTCCATGGTTTTCTGCAAGGGAGTTAAACATAGTTCAGTAGCCAGGGTCTGTGCTGTCCAACAGCTCTCCTTTTCCTGGCTGAAGAAGAAGAAAATAATTTGGTGTTGAGTCATGTAACCATTTAACCAATGCTTTTGAACCAGAATTTTCTTAGTTGACCTTAGGTTAGAAACTGACCACTTAAGCATAGTTCTACCTGCTTTGAAGTGGTTAGATCATACTTTTAGTAATGTACACTTGGATTGCTACTGTACTTTAAGTTGGCACAGTATTTTCTTGGAGATTTATAGGCATTTCCTATTGTTAGAAGACTGAAACGAGACAAAATGCACTATGTGCTTGATATGAAGTAAACAACCTTTATATTCCATCATTTCCCTTGGAGATTCATTTCATCTGCTCAAATTTGCTTTTTCAACAAAAAGTGGATGCACAGACAATACAGAAGTTTTGTCCCAATAGAGCAATTCAGTTAAAAAAGTCTATTTCTTCTGTCACTTCTTGAAATTAGCAACTCCTGATAGTGGCATAAAAATAACTATCTTTTCCTTTGGTTTGTAGATAGAGACATAGTTGATTTTTTAAAAAAACTGGTTTTATTTGCTTGAACTTGAATTTAGTGAACTTGTGTGAAATGTTATAAAACACAGCTATGCCACCTTGCCTTCCAATTTACTGTCTAAACCAATCACAACTTTTCAGTGTTTTGCTGAATACTAATAACATTTCATTTGTGGTTAGTTGGAGAATATGTGGTGACTACCCTTCATTTATGATGTCTTTTTCATGTGTTACATGACTGGTTATGTCAATAAAGCAGCTCTGTGCTCAAGCATGCCATTTAGCTCATGGTGGAATGAAAATGCAATTGTTACTTAACCACTGTTGTTATTGCTCATATGTGAACTACTTCAGTGGTTATCTGCATTATATTCTTAAAAGGAGTATGATCCTGATGGACAAAGTCAATTGCAGCATTTTACTCTGTAATGTAAGGGGTGCAAAATTATCCTTTTGCCAAGAGCCAGAATGCCTACAACAAATTGCTCAAACCAGTTAATCAAGCATGTTGCCATTTTTTGAACAAAAAAAATAGAACTTGAATTTTGGCATGTAGGCTCCTGGACATCTGTGTGCTACCTTATCATCTTTGAAACCAAACAGATTACCCCCTTCAGTGACTTTTGGACAAGAAACCTCATGATTGATTTTGGGTTTCTGATAAGTGTTTTATACAGTGCAGGAAAGAATTTGTTGAAACATAAGCAACTGTAAGACTTAACCATTAAAGCTTTTCTTCTTTTCAAGTCTCTTAAATGATGCAAATTGTTATCACATGTGTAGGAATAACTGCTAAGTTTTTAATCCCATAAGTGACAAATAATGAAACAACTGATGCTTTTCTATTTTGAAATGGGCAGATGGTGTTGTACATCTAAGTGTAATTGCAGTGTGGGAGACTTTGTTTTGTTTTTGTTTTTTTCTCAGTTAGAAACTAATACTTCATACACTTTTCTGAAGGGAGGGGGATAAAGGGATTTTTGTCAGTTTTTATTTTTATGTATCTTAACAATCATTCCTTAAATGCTTTTGTCTGTGTAGCTATTATGGCTTGCTTTGACAGATAATGAAATTGATGCAATTGCAAAGGAAATCAGTGGAAAAAAACTCCTGTGTGGGGATTTTTTTTATATGAGATTTTATTATTAGCTTATTTGCTCTTGAAATATGGCTAGAGAGTGAGAATTAGGCAGTTCCTCCAGGGCTATGCCATGCTGCAGTTAAATTGTAACACCTCACATTGGCTAGCTTTGGAGAGTGCTGTCTTTCTGCTTTTTAACAGGCCTTGTGATAGTCAATAAGTGCTAGGAACTCTCATTAGTAGAAATAAGTCATTTATTAGTTTGATTTTTGTTTTGCTTGAGCCTTACAAATTTCATTTTACACCAGTAAAGGCTTTTTAGTTGTGGCAAGGCATGATAGAATCCATTAACTGCTCCTTAGTGGTTTTTAAGTATGGAAAAAGCATAGATAGAGTCAAAGAAAGAATTCACAGTAAGTACTTGCTGAAATATGTGTTAGTGAAAATCTGAAATAGACCTGAAATTTGAGGACTTGAGGAAAGTTAATTGAAGGATATCCTCAGCAGTAATATCATCAGCATGTATGAAATACAACTTGAAGACAGATGTTTTGACTGGAGGTTTATTGTTGCTGTAAAATGAATGTCTAATGTACATGCTATGTAACAACCAGCAGCCCAGCTTGAAGCTACCTCAGCTCTGAATCATTCAATCAGACAGAAATTAAGAAGAGTGAAATATTTCTGATCCACATTGTTACTGGAGGCAGTTGTTTTATTTTTGATTTTTTTTTTTTTTTTTGCATTGGTATACAATATTGATTTATTCCCAAAACAATTTACAGGGCTGTAGAACCATATCACATGGTGGTGTCCATTTTGCTGACCCCTTTTTTCAACCTCCTATTCTACACAAGTGCTCCTTCTTTTAGAAGAGGATTTAAATATTAAATTTCCCTCTATTTACAGTGTAAATCTTTAGAGTTCTCAGATGAGAAGTACAGTAACAGTTGGCCTAATTGTTTTAAAGTGTATGAAGTCACTTTAGCCCTTAAGTTTTGTGAAATGTGTCCCCCTGCAGGGAAACAAGACTTTTTGAAAATTGTTTCAGAATCTCAGGAAAGAGTTCCTCTAAAGGGAAAACCTGGAGGTGTAACAGTAGAAAGTTACTAATGAGGCTCATTGCTGGTCTCTGACGGTGGTATAAGATAAACAAAAAAACCCACAACCAAACAAAACCCCCACTTTTTAATTTCTGAATGGGCAGTGCTCTGTTTATTTTTTTAACAGTGTAGTCAGTGGAGAAATAGGAAGTACTACTTCCTACTATTCTCAGTGAATAAACAGTGTTCAAAGTGCCCTGCCTGTGGATCTATGTACTGCCTCGTTGGGAAAAGAGAACTGATACTGATATAACACTCAAGTGCTGTACCACTGCTTGCTGTGGAAATTTAGCTCATTTAAAAGTAATGTTAATTTTCACAGTATTAATCACTAACCAAGGAACGACACAAAATGTGGAAAGGCTCCTGTACAAGAAAGAGTTTCTTTATGCAGGAAGGAGATAATAGGCAAGGTATAATAGCCTTGAAAATCCTTGGTGAAATGTACAGTATGGTTGTGGGTTTCAGACACAAGAAATAGGGCTACCATCAAATGAAACTTGAAAATTGGTCCAGTATCTCAATAGAAGATTGGAAGACTACAGAAGATTGCTTTAAAAGTGCAGGATATTATAGTCTCAGGAATTGGAAAGTAGTAGAAATAGAGTGAAAAGGAACTGCTGCTGGTATCTGAACTGGTCTTAACAGTCTTGAAAGGCTCACCTTATCTCCTTTTGAAACAAAGCCTACCACAAAAGCTCACTGATTTTCAATGAGGCAAAAATTCTTCCTGTAGCCCCTTCTAAATTAAATATAATCAGCTGAACCTGTCATTCAGTTTCTGTGGCTTTGCACCTTTGGAGGGCTCCTGTCAAGCTACTGCTGCTGAAAGTTTTTTGTTATTTTAGTCTTTTGCATAGAGCCAATGGGTTTAAAAGTGTCCAGTCTGATTCTTGACACTGTGAGTTGTAGTTCTGGTATGAAGCCTTGCCCATTGCTGTACCACGCTTCTGAGATGAACTAATCTGTACAAATTAATACAAAATACTCGGTTACTGAATTGTAATCTATCATTGTGAATGCTTCAATCATGTTTTAAGATGGATAATTGACTAGGAAATAGCTCAGTCTTTTGGCTGCCAATACTTTCTTGTGTGCCTTACATTTTTATTAGTCCTTTTAGGAGGATTTTTCCTTCTTTAGGACTTTAGATAAGATAGCCGGTAATTTATCTTGTCTCCCTTCTCAGAGTATTTATGTACTGAAGTAGCTGATAGTGCTTTTCCAAGGCTTGTCAAAAATTTGAATTAAAGTGGGGTATAAATGATATTTCTCTTAAATAATTATTTTTTGGCTTTTGCTCATTATTTTAAATTAATAAATGCCAAAAAACCGCACTGAACGTTGTTGGTCTTACGGTCTTAAAAATATTAGCAGGGGTAAGCTTGGGGAAAATACCATAAGGAAACCAGTTTTCTGTGAAACAAGTGATGAGAGACTTCCTTCAGTGTGGTTTCCTGCCTTAATGATTGTGCTGAAGGTGTTGGCACACACTAGGAAACGTGGACTGATTCATAGTCCATGGAGTGAGAAGGAACTCACGTAGCTTTCTTTCAACCCAGGTGTCTTGAAAGACTGCCCACAGCTTTTTTTTTAAAAACAAATGGCAATTTGTAGGTATCAGGTGCTGTGTGGCTCTGAATGGCAAGAATGCTACGCTGCAAACTGGGGGCTGCAGCCTGGGAGGGTGGCAGGGGTGGGCTGTGCTGCCTGGCCCCAGCAGCGAGGCAGGTTGGGTACCAGCCCCTCGATCCTACAGCTCACAGGTACGGGCTGTTTGTTGGTCCTTGGGCACTGCACCTCACAGGGGAGCAAATGAGAACTAGCTGAAGTCAGCAGCACATAGAAATGAAAAACAATAGTAATTCTGATGCCTAGACAGGCCTTAAGACCTCAGAAATACTTTAAGCCTTAAAGGGCATCCATAACCTTACCTGGCATTGTATTGCTGATGACTGACAGGCAAATGTATCAAAGCAACATTGATTTGCTGTTGTCAAGATGTGGGAAATACCTCGATACTATGATTGGAAATACACTACAATGAGCAGAGCAAATAAATAACTATAATTTTTGCTTGCTTAGCCTTCAAAATTGATTTCATGGTTCAGCTTATAGGCAAGGTCCTTTACATTGGTACTCCATGTAGAAGCTGAAGGTGCCGGTTCAACAGCTGGGTTCATTCGAAAAAAATAACTTAGAGGCAAAGCCATGCATTGAGAATTGAACAAAAATATTCAGTAATTTTAAGGTGAAATAAATTTTTAAATGCCAATCTGTATTACTGTTACAATGCAAAAAACTTCCTGAGTTCCATGTGGTGGAGAATGGGGGTTCTTAGTTAAATCTATACCTCACTTCAAATGTGTGACATATAGACATATTTCTTATTGTTGAATTACTAGAAGGAAAATGGCCACAGTAAATTGTGATAGGAGACATGAAGAGTAATTGCTAAAATATTTTTCTACTTATCTTTTAATTTTTTTCAAAACTGCCACTTGCTCTGAGGGGAAAATACCTTTGGTGAAGAACTTCAGTGCCACTGGTTATCTATTCTAATTTAGTGCTGCTCAGTTATTTCCTATAGTGTAACTCGAGTAGAAAAGTTATAGAAAGTTAGTCAATAATTTAACAAATGCCAGAAAAAATACCTGTCTTTATGCACCAGCTTTGAATGCCTTGAATATGTGAGGTGCATAAACTTGGGAAATATTTCCTGTGAATGAGCAAAGGAGTAAAAGAGGTGAAAAAGGGGAGCTTCTGTGGATAGAAGAATGGAGGAGCTGCAATGAACAAGGGGCAAAGCAGAGTCACTTTGGAACAATTGGTTAGAAAGGGAGAGAGGATCCCCATATCTGATGATATTTGAGGCTAGAAATTTACCATGAAGGTGTTTGACAGCCTTCAAAAGTGATTGTTATTGATATGACTCTTGGTTTATCAGCAGTAGTAGAAGCCAGACTTCACCACCTCTACTTCAATCAAGAATGTAGTGGTAACTTGAATGTGCTACTTTTGCTTCATGAATTACCTTGTGTTGTTCAACACTTGTGCCACATCCTCAACACAGTGTTATAAAGGGGGCCTTTAATCAGAACTATTTTGTTTTAATGTTTCTCTTTAGTCTCACTCCTTGACAGCCAAATCTTTGCTGATATAATTGGGAAATATTTTAAGACTGCTGTCTTTTCACCTAATTAAGAAAATGATTGGGTCCCCAGAGGGACGTATCTCCCTAGGTGAGACAAATGAAAGAATTGCTCTCCTGCTGTAGAAAAGCCAATCTGAACATTTTGAGAATATTTCTGAGATCAAAGTATATTTTTAATTTTCCTTTGTGCCTCAGCTGAGTTAAACCAAAGAGGAGCATAGCCCAACATACATATTTATATTGAAGGAAATGAACCACTATGATAAGTCATACATAGGGGGGTTTGAGGCATTTACAATGAGATATTCATCCCTCCTATGCCTGATGAATAAAAAGGTAGTCACTGGTCTCTCAGACATATTATACTGCTCACCTAATGCTTCCATTTTTTTGTTATTGGCTTATTTTTCAGAAGATGCTAATGAAAAAATGTAATTCCACCTAATAATCTACACACTGAAAAGGCAGGCCAAAATTTAAATGCAGACAAATAGGTGAAAAATTAAACAGTTTAATGAAAGTTTCCAAACCTCCCACTGAATTTGTTTAAGTTCAGGAAATACATGCTTTAGGAAGGTAAAAGGTCTAATATACGTTCAATCTTACATGGTTTAACACAACTGCCCTCCAAAACAAACCAAACCAAAAAACCCCCCAAAAAACCCCAAACCAACCCAAACCCAGGAAGGCCAGTTACAAAAGCCTACATCTTAATCTTATGTTTGAAAGTAATTATTTTTCCTCTTTACCTCAGACCATGTTTGCATCCATGCCTAGCGCAGTCAGCAGTTAAGGGAATAAAAGCTTTCTGGTGTCCCTTTAATGTTGGGAAGATGGACTGAGAGAAATGGAAGTGACTTGTAAGAGTACTAAAGCATAAACAATGAGATTTCAGAGTCCCATATCACAGGGAAGGGTCTATAAACCCAACATTTTCCCAAACTTCTTAATTTTGTACTCAACAACCAGATGTATAAAATAGCTATGGCATATGGCTCATGCTATGATTAGTCTCATTTCTTGAAATGATTTAAAAATAATCAGCAAGATCTGTGTTCCCTCTATGCCATCCATCTGGATAGTAGAATTAAGCAGAAAGGCAGTCAGACCTATTTCAGGACTGTGGCATTTCACAAAAAAAAGGGTACAGCTAAGGAGCCTTCAGGATAATCAGTATTCAGTTGTTAACAGCCATCACAATCTAAGTCTTCATATTCATTTAAAAAAAAAATCCAGCCATAATACAAATGGAATTACCTTCCCCCTGTGTCTTTGCAAATAAAGGTCACTTTGCCAGCTTCCAGCAACACACTATAAAGCTGATGCTTGTATTCCCAGAACCTGGTTGACCTTGCTTTTTGGCTACCTTTAGTTTGACTGTTCAGATGACTGAAAATGCAGAGTCAAACTGTGTAAGCAGCCGCTTTCTAAGAAAGTAAAATTACTTACTGATTGGGAACCTGCTCATTCAAGAGTGCGTACAGCAAAAATCTTTTGGCTCTGCTTGGGTGGAATTGATGAAAATGAATGTACAGCTTCAGCTGGGAGAGTGTATTGCTCTCTTGAATGATCAGAATATCACAGGGCCACCAGATCACCCTACTGATGTTGCTAGCCTTTAACAGTACTCAAAAATCTGCACTTGAGGAATTGTTAGAGAACAAAAGGAATTGATTTGCAAATTTAAACCTCTAGTGAAAAGAGACACTTTGAGAAACATGCATATCTGACATGCTAGGAAGAAGCAAGTTTTATTTTGGTTTTTTTTTCCCAGCTTGAACCCCTGGTGATAAGTGTTCTGTGATGAATAGGCATACTAGTCCTAAATCAAGAACTAAGGAAATGAGAATCATTAATGAAAAAAATATACTGGTAATAGCTCTGCCTAAAGTTTTAGGCTATTTTAGTCTTTAAAAGTGTATTTAAATATACTTCAGGGAAAGAGGATAAACCTAACTCTGAAAACTTCTCTTTTGCTTTTTTTGTAATTTTAATGCAAAGTATAACAAAAAACCTATAAAAACCAAAGAGAGATAGATGAGAATCTGTAGAGCAAAATATTGTTCAGGGAAAGTAGTTTCACAAACCAGGTTCTTGTAATTTTTCTCTCCGACATAGTTGGTTTAGTATCTTTTATGGTATACAATCATTTCTTCATAATTTTAAGGTGCTATTTTCTGATATTCTCTCATAATCATGGTAATGTAACTTAAACTAATTTTTTTCTTTTCATGAAATAGTAAGTAATAAGTAAGTAATAAGTAACTAATAAGTAATGCTAGCAATGAATACTTAATGTAACATCATCCAAAAGCTGGAATTTGCTGGTTTAGCTCTGTCTGTTCCTATAGAATACAGGTGTTTAAACTGTGGTTGAATGATAATGGGAACTATGTGAACTTGAATAAGAGCCTGATGGAGATATATAAACATAGGTGAATTTCAGAAAGAGTCAAATGTGATTAAAAGGCAATTCATGATGTATCATTCTGGACATAAAACAAGATTATTAGCAAGTGGTGTGCTTAACATAATTTTCTGTATCTTTTTTCTTATAAGTTACATAATGTGTTGGTTCAGATAATTTTCTCTGTTAAATTGTGAAGGAGACTATTCTTTAGAAATATAGTGGACTGGGGTGACAGTGCAGCTAATAGCTAGGTAACTCTGAAACTAGGGAATTTGGACACATCAGAGAAGTTACAAACATGTATAATATATTGGAGCCAAAAGGCAACTGTGTTCAAAATTCAGCCACTTGATTTTTACATAGTATAGGAGAGATTATTACTCATAAAATGTCTTTCAAGTCTCAGGAGCTTGANTAGAAATATAGTGGACTGGGGTGACAGTGCAGCTAATAGCTAGGTAACTCTGAAACTAGGGAATTTGGACACATCAGAGAAGTTACAAACATGTATAATATATTGGAGCCAAAAGGCAACTGTGTTCAAAATTCAGCCACTTGATTTTTACATAGTATAGGAGAGATTATTACTCATAAAATGTCTTTCAAGTCTCAGGAGCTTGAAATAAGATGGTTGCACTCTCACTGGGCATAAAACTGGGCATAAACAGCATAAAATGTCTTTCAAGTCTCAGGAGCTTGAAATAAGATGGTTGCACTCTCACTAAAACTGGGCATAAACAGCTCAATGCAACTAGGTATTTCTACTTTATTGTGGAATATTTTAGGTGGCTTCTTTCTTTCAAAATTTCTCATCTTAAGTTGAGCTGCATTGCAGAATACAAACTGAGATCAGCTAAATGCTACATGATTCACAAGTCTTAGTTACAAAAATCCCCAAAACAGATCAACACGCCATCGTCTTGCTTGTTGACTGGAGTTGACAGCTCTGGAATTACAGGTTGTGTCTCTTCTATTTCAGTAGCACTTTTTGAAATACAAGACCAAAAACCAGGTATGGACTCATTCTCAAATAATTTCCATTTCTTTGCTCAAAATGTATCATGCTGGAGGCTGAAAGCATACAATATCCAGAGGTTTGTACACAGACTTGAGGAAATATTGTTGGATGAAGCAGGGCCTTTGCTTGAGGCTGTAAATGCATTATTTCTGATCAGTGTAAATCATGCTATATATAGGGGTTTTTATGTTTATTAAAGAAATGGATGCAAGACAAATAGCATGAAACTAATATACAGACAAGTCCATGAATACAAAATATTGTATTCTAAATGACTTATTTCTTCCATAATTTCAGTTACATACTACTTCCAGCAGCATGTAATTAGGCAAAACCTGTGGCATGAAAATAGCAGGTGTGTACCAACAGGGTCAAAGTCATGTTTGAGATGAGAAGATGATAGGGAAGCAGTAGAAAGATAAGCAAATATATTAGATAAGTCTGAAATATATTGGGCAAGTCCAAAATATTTAAATTCTGACCTAAAATCCCTGGATACTGCAAAAAGCAAAATCCAAAACTGATTGAAATTTTAAAGACAAGAAATTCAATCTGCTATACAAAGGGACATTTCTAAAAGAAGAGCAGCAGAGAACATGGAATTTTTGATCCATCAGACACACATAGTTAACTTGTAAATATAAGCAAGCTTTCTTCCTGAAGAAGAGAGTTTTCACATCAGTGGTCATGTGTTTTGGGGCATGATCCCAGCCAGTATCCTGGCTCACATGTGTTAGTCACTTGAGCTGGTTACTTCACTTTACAATTAAATGTCCCATTTGGAGACTCAGATCAGCATAAGTTAGTCTTTTTATACCTGCTAATGTTTGGCACAGATTGGGTCCTTCCTCCAAAGAAAGTGCTAAACAAGAATTGGTTATGCTATCTGCCTAGAATTTAAGCAGCAAAATGATGTTGAAAGACAATGGCTTGTATAGTTTTTTTCCTTTCTTGATTTGTCTAGAAGTTAAAGATATAAGCTGTCTGCCACCTTTCCCTGAAAGCAGGAGATATGCCTCTGCTGAAACACTGGCAGTATAGGACAGGAGAAAGAAATTCAGTCTCACCTTTGCTCTGTAACACTGACATAATCTATTTGATATTGGTGGGAGGAGATTTGCACCTGTCTGCATAGTCATACCTGCAGGTAGAATTGCCTTGGCTGACTTAAAAACTCTTTGTTAAAGATTAAGTGAAGTGTAAGAAGAAATTAAGATGTGACCATAAAAATTGGAAAGAACGGGATTTCAGTGTGTGTAAATGAAGATTGGCTGCATTAGTGCAAAGTGTTTTCCACACTCATTGCTAATTGCTGGTGAGAAATTCTGTGGAGAGTTACCACGGGCTCTGTATCACTGGGCAGCTCAAGAGACACCTCCTGCTAATAAGAGCATTTGTGTCATGTCTAGAAAGTATTTGAAATGATTGATATTCCTAAACACAACAGATGAAGTGATGTTAAAACAATCAATTACTTGGTAGAAAAAGTTGCTGCTTTTGTTTTGCTAATGAAAATTTTGGAGTAGGTTCTGTCTCTCTAACCTTTACTAGTTCCACATTTCAATTGTACAAGTAACTGTAAAAAAAGGACAATGCCTTCAAGGTTAAATATAGGGTGAGAGTGTACCTGTGGTGGAATGGAATTTAAAATATAGACATATCTCTATATTTAAAATATAGACAGTTTGGAGTTGCTGTGATTGTTAATAAGCTCTTGATTTACCCAGCACAGAATGCCCAAATTTTGTTCTGAAATGCACAGACCCTTTCTGACAAATGATGGTGCTAGAAATGAGAAAGGGGGAGGAAGCAATTTAGTCAGTTAAGCCTTCTAGGAAAAAGATACATGCTGCAAGAAATTATGAGTGAAGGCTAATCTAAGGTGTAAAAAGGAACCCAAGCTTTTCAAATTTATCAGAAAGGAAAAAGAGTAGGACTAAGCATCCTATCTGTCACATGTATAACTTGAAGACTAAGAGGCTTGGCTCATACTTCAAGCCTAATGAAGAAAGTTTGTACAGTTAAGTGGTAATGAAGATCTTGAGAAGATATATTACATAATGGTGAATACTAGATGAAGATAAAATGGGAGAACTTGAAGATATGCAAATGACTTTCAGTTTATGGCAGCGAAATTACATTATGGACTCATTAAGTTGACTTTGGGTTACCTCTATGACAGCAAAGTTAAAAATAAACAAGAAAAATAGTCTCATTCAGTACTTGAAACATTAGTGATTTAAAAGGAACAGCATTAAATAGCCTTGTAAATGCCTTAGAATATACTGAGATTTATAGCATGGGTGAATTACACTTGCAAAAAATAACGCTGACCTTGCTAGCTCTCAAGCTGCTAGGAGACAAGTAGGATCTGTGACAAGTCAAAGCTCTTTTAAACAATTACCTTGTTTTTCTGGCATCAATTCTGGACATTTAGTAGAGAAGTACCTACAAATCCTACAAAGTAAGGTATGTAGTCTTCTGTGGTGCTACCAGCTGCATTAATCAAGTGGGGAATTATGAAACAGTTGAAGTTATTTGAAATACTTTTATTTTTGATTTTTGACCCTCTCTTGGAAGCATATATATCTTTTGTTAGGACTGAAGGGAATGAAACGTGAATGATTGAGATACTTTTGAAAAGCTAGAAAAATCTCTCTATAGTTCTATTCAGTGTATAATAGTCAGATATGAATCTTTTATTTTCTTTTGAGGAAAAATATGTGGAGGAGGAACACATGTCAGTTTGTTACTAGTGAAGCAGATTAAATCTTCCTAAATGCACACTGAACTCGGAGGAAGAAGGACTGTCTAGGAACAGTCAGAATGGGACACAGAATATTAGAATTGGACAAATTGCTGTAGTACTGAGCAGGCATACTTGATGCAAAGTGTCTTTGGTAGCTACCTGAATGAGTCATTATCTCACTCCGAAAGATGCTTCCTGAAAGCTGTTTGTCCTGTTAGGGGATACCAGCACGTTTCAATAGCTGTGCTAAATACAGTATGGATTCAACAGGCACTCAGCTGCAAGCCTTGCAGAGAGGTACAGCTGGAAGTTGAGGATGTGGTTATCTGTGTTAGAAGTTAGACTCCAGCAGCAAGGTCCCAATGTGTTACAGGGCCATTAAAGAAATGGTGACAAAAAGACAGTTTAATCCATTGGTTCATTGGAGAGTTAATTCCATTTACCAGGATTCTGTGAGCTGTTAACATTTGCATAGCTTGAACATAGCTAGAGACAGAAGCCAGGTGCTGTGTTTCAGGCTGTGGGGACCTAGAGAAAGATATTGCCATATTGATACTCAGCTGGCTAAAAAATATCTTTAATGAAAAGTATTTAAAAGAAATATAGCAGCTGTCTGATCAGTATTTCTAACTCTAGCGAATAGTAGGCTTTGAATGGAGAAGAAAGTTACAAGGGAAAGTAAAAAATAAAAAATAAAAATGTTTATCTATTTTAAAGGTATGATTTGAAGTTGTAAGCTCCAGTGGAGATCCTTGTAATCAAGAAAATACAGATATAACTTGGAGAGGAATATTCTGTCCTATGTTTTCTTTTGACCAAGACTGTGTATATAGCACTTAATTTTATATTATGCTGAGGCATAATTCTATATTATGATGTTGCATACCATGCTGCACATATTAAAAAAAAAGAAATTATTTGATGGTAGACACTTCTACCTGCCAACCTACTTTGTATGCCCAAAGTTTTAGTACATAGGGTGCATATTGTCTCATTAAAATAATTTTGTAACTTGTGGCAAGTCAGAGGGAGGTTCATAGAGACTTAGGTGGGTTAACAGTCATATAACTTAAGGTGGTGCTGAAATATTTATCTTCACATGCTGCATCAAAGAGCATCAAAAAGCAAGAGAATAGGTTGGGATCAGTCCTGTTAATGTTGTTCAAATGGTGTACAAGTATTACACAGCACAACCTGCATGTGAACATGCCCAGTTATCATATTTTCTATTTGCAGCCCTTTTTGTGGGGAGAAAGGGGGAGAGGGAGTAGAAACCTGAATACAGTTGGAGCTGGAACTAAAAGTGTTGGCTAGAATAACCCTCTGTACTTGGCATATATCTTGTTAATCCACAAGCTTACCTGTTCTGTTAATGGAGCATGAAATGAACTGTGACTTCATGTATTCAAAGCAGGATGTGTTTAAATGCCTGCTGGTAAAAGGAAGGTGGAATTCAAACTGATCTGGACTGATGATATCCTCAGGAACCAGTGGGCTGCTTTACAATAAGATGGACTGAAAAAATGAGAGGATGGCCAGTGTGTGGTTGCGGTGCATTAAGCAGCGTCCTAGGGTACAGAAAGAATGACTGTGGAAGTTTTTGATTTTTAAATCAGCAGTGAATCTGGAAAATTCAGACAGTTCAGGTATTTTTCAGTGGTACCTCTGAAAGAGTGGCTTGTGTGAAGACTGCAGCTAGATAAGAACCTTAACAGTGAACTTCTGCAGTATTACTTGCTCTCTTGAGTCAATGTGATCGCTCAGTTGTGTGAATCACTGTAAGCAGCACCTAAATCAGAAATATGAATCTGAATGGCCACATAGCAAAAAAGGATTCCATCTTGCTTGGTGATCTGAGACAGTGTAATGTCCTCTGCCAAGGTCAAGTTTGCAGCAGATGAGTTGAACCCAAAATACAGACCTTATTTTAATGTTTTAAACACATAAATCAGCGCCTTCCTTGGCTTTGTGGTACCTCATTTTGTGTTTACCTGACGGCTGTGTGAGAAGAGTAGTGGGAAACAGAATTCTAGAAATGGTTTACTCAGCAGATCTTCATGTGAGCAAACCCAAAGCTCTTCTGGCTCAGTAGGAACTCAGCAGGGAATTGCCCTTGCAGTGTGACATTGTGGCATTTAACAGTCAATAAAACTAAAGAAAAATGAAAGCAAAGCATTTAGCTGATCAAGCATGTAAAGCTAGGCTCCTATATTTGGGTGAAGAATATCCTTGTGGGCCAGCTACAGAATTGATGTGCCTTTACAGAGCCTGAAAATAGGCTTTTATTTCAGATGATCCCTTCCCTGCGCAGAGAAGGAACTCCTTTCTCAGCGTCTGCTGTTAAGTCCTTCACAGCTTTATGGCTCTTGAGCGCTCATTGGTACTTTTTGGCGTCTGGCTTCATTCCTAAACTCCCTGAATATCAGAACCCTTTAATCAGGATGTTTCTGATGTTTAATGACCTAGTCCAAAAATACCTCTCTTGCTAGTGTTGAGAGATCTTTTGCCACGTGTATTTCCATGAGCTGTATTACTTTTTCCACAAATTTGCCTCCCTTCTGAGATAGTGAGATTATTTTCTGATGAGGTAGCAGACATGTGGGAGACATACCTTAGTTAGGTTTCTGTTAGAATCTGGAAAGCAGAAAATTCAATACACGAGATATTTGGGAAGGGGATAGTAAAATATAAACAAACTTTTAAATGTATGAGATGAGAGGAATAGAAAAGAGCAAAGCTAAGAAACAACAGTTGTAAAATCATTTAAGTACAGAATATAAAGGAGAGAGATTGCAGGATTAGGTATCTTGAGTGAGATTGAGGATGTACTCAGCTTTGGGAGGAGGAATATGCAGGTTAGTACTTCGATTGTCACATTAAGAAATCAATATTATTGCCAATTTTTAAAGCTACTTGTTAACAGCTTTAATAAGGAGACCAGTGCAGGTCTGTGCATGCTGTGTGTTTTACAAGGTACTGAATGATGCAGCTCAGTGTAGAGCTATTGATGTGGTTTCCCAGAAGGCATAATGAGAAGATGGAGTTTTTGGCACCTCTTTGAAGCAAAAGCTATGACATGGAGTTGAACACCTACAGATTGGGATATAAGCAATACAGTATTAGTTGTCCTTTTTCCTGGAAGGTAGTGTAGGTGGTAGGTTTTGGTGATGTCTTGCTGCCTTTGTACAGTGCTAGAATCAGCAGATAATCAGCAGTACAGTAGCTCAGCAGGGAGAGACCTGCTGAGTAAAATACCAATGGTATGTGAATGCTGCAATATAGATTTAATTCCTTGTGCTCTATAGAACTAATGAGTGAGGAAAGAACAACTAGAAGTCTCAAGGGAGTAGCAAGATTTTACCTAAGGTTATCTATTAGACAGCTAAACCCAAAAAGATTGGTCAGTCAGAAAATTACTAATGCCATTTTTCAGCAGTTTTTCTACTATTTCAAAGGACTGAGTTCTTTCTATTCCCATATCCCTATTATTACTTTAACTCTAGGTTGTACTGAAACAGACAGACTTTCCAAATCTCTTGAGATTACTGGAAAATATTTGAAGATACTTTGCTTTCTGTCTTAAACATTTGGTACCTTAGGTGAAAAATGTGCTAGTATTTTGCATTATTCTTGAACAGTTTGAAAAAATTAAAAACTTGGAAATGAGAATTATTTTTAATATTTAAATATTAGAAATAATATTTATTCAGGTGATTTGTGATGGAAGAGAATGATAGAATATCCTCAGAGGAGTTATAGGCTGGATATTAGATAAAGGTTCTTCCCCCAGAGGGTGGTTAGGCACTGGAATAGGCTCCCCAGGGCAGTGGTCACAGCACCAGCCTGACAAGACTGTACTAGTTTGAAAATAAACCAGCTGAAGATCCCAAGTCAGAACTGAAATTTAATAAGAAACTAAGATAAAGGGAATAGTACTGTAACACTGGCCTAAACTGACAGAGTTGGGATACAACCTGACAGCCCTGTCGGTCAGGGTGGTGGTATCAGTGCGATTAAATGGTGGCGGCAGTCCTGTTGGATGCAGTGATCCTGGAGAAGGGTGTGCTCTTCCTCTGAAGGTCCAGTGGTGCTATAGAAGGGTCTGGTCTTCCTCTGGGAATCCAGTGGGTAAGGCTGCTTGTGGTGCTCCAAGGCTCAGATTATATCCAGGTAGGAATGTTTGGTTCCTCCCCCTGGGTGGAGCATCTCACAATGGGATGATGTAGTTTTATGAGTCATGCAGTGACCCAGTAACAGAAGGTATCCCCTGAGGGAGTTATCAGGGATGTTCATGGACAAGGTAAAGAGCACTGCCCCAGCTGGTTTTAACAGCTTATGGAGATGGTGATAGAATGCACACTTCTGGTTAAATCTTACTTTGTAACATAAGACACAGAACCCAAGAAGTGTTTGGACAATGCTCTCAGGCCCAGGGTGTGACTCTTGGGGATGGTGCTGTGCAGGGCCAGGAGTTGGACTTTGAGGATCCTTGTGGGTCCCTTTTAACTCAGCATATTTGGTGATTCAGAACTGGAAGGGACCTACAAAGATCATTAAAGTCAAACTCCTGGACCTGCACAGGACAACCCCAAAGAGAAGCCCCCAAAATTACACCAGAGCAGAATGGAAAAGTCTGGGGACAATCCAGTGAAAAGCGAGGGTGATGACTGAACCCATGGGAAGGCAGAAGTTCAAAGTGTCTTCTCTTTGTTCTTTTGGTAGACATTATGTTCTCTCCCTATACCCTTGCACTACAAGTACATTGTTAACTTACACAGAGCCAGTGGAAAGGCAAGAAAGAAATTGCTTAAATTTGACTTTATTCTGTCAGTCTGACCTTGTCATGAAATTTGATAGATAAATAACTTCTGCTTTTTTCTGTATAGAATTCCTCCAATCTTCAAATGGTGTCTTAGGTAGTTTCCTGTTTCATTTGATACTGAAAAGTGTTCTTAAGGTGTTTTTACTGATTAGGATTATTGTACTGAGGAAAAATCCTACAGCTTTGACCACAAGTAAGACTTTTTCCCCCAAAAGGTTTCTGGCATAAGCAGCCATAGTAAACCTCTTTATACCTTAATAAGAGGAGGAAAGAAGGGAGGGCAGGAGAGGAACTATCCTCCCTCTGTTGGAAATGAAAGTATGCCTTCTGATGGACAACATAAATAGTTTGTTGTTATGTGTTACATGTAGAACCTTTATGTGCAATATGTGCTTAAAAATATACACTGATATGGTACTGCTATGGTTCAGTTTTTGTTAGAATGGAAAAGAACCTATGCCATTTGAAGATGTGGATTGGTACAGCAATGACTGTACTTGGATTAGGATGTCTGACCTCCTCCATAGTTAATCAAAAGTTAAACATGTGGTTTCCATGGGGCTTTTCAGATCATCATGAATACTGTTCTTGTACTCATCTACTGTGGATGAGAAATAAAGGGAGTTTGGAACTGCACCCATATCTTTGGGCATACTGTATACAACAGGGATTCAATCTTTATGTAAAAGTAACAAAGAACAGGGGTTTTTCCTCTATCATTTAGCAACTGTAGATGCTCACTTTTTCTGTGATAAATGTCAAAAAAATTACAGTCTACTGGAACCATGGAACTGGAGTTATACATAGAATTAGACATTGATACTATCACTTGCTGTTCTCAACAGGCTTTTTGGCTATATTAATCTTGTCAGTTCTATTTTACCTCATGAAATTCTGCAAGTAAAAGCTGGTGGAAATTTTCCTCTCTGATAGTTGAAAAGGTTTTTGTGGTTTCCTGAGCTCTCTGACCTTCCTATATGTCTGTGGAAAAAAAAGGTGTAACGGTTCTAAAATGAAAAAACAAAGTGCTGTGTGATAAAACTATCTTTTTTTTTCTCTTCAGTTGCCTTTCAATTGCTTTTGAAAAGTCTAATGGGTGCAGATATAACTGGATTGAAACAAAAAAATGCAAGTGCTGCTATTTGGCCAAATCTTGTGCTAAAGGTAAATTTCTACTATTTTGTGCATTTGAAGACTGAAGGCTACAATAAAAATGCCAAAACAGCATTAACTGTAGGAATTGCTATGAAGATGAGTGTAAAATGTTTCCTTTAACTATTTACTGACATCATAGAGCTATCCTAATTGAATGATTAAGACAAAAAGAAACACCTTTTAAGAGTTGTGCTGCTTGTGGCTGAGCAGAGCAGCTGCCTGTATCACCTTGCAGTAAAGACAGCAGCTAGAAGTGGAATTGCTGTTGCCAGCTGGAACAAGGGCACTTCAAATAGAACTTTTTGCTAGTTGTCAGCTCTCTTGCAAGACTTTTGGCATTAGACTTCGGTCCTTAGGAATGGCACTAAATTAGAAGTGGAACACCAGGGGGGACATCTTCATGTAATTCAATGGGATTAGAAGTGTCTTGGAAGAGGGAGAGGTTTACTAGGCTGTGTTCTCTTTCTTTCATGGTGGAGTGTTTATTGTCTTCAGGACCACCTTTCTGTATTTGCAGGGAGCCTGGGGGCTCCAGACAAGGATCTCCAAGTTGCATTCTAAACCAACTTTTTTATCTGAATCTGAAATCCCAGGGAACTCTCCATCAAAACAAGACCCTGAACAAGACTGAGGCCTTGCTTCAGTTGAGGGCTGCATTAATGGAATAGCATATGGAGGTTTTGGCTGGAAGGAAAGAGATGTGGATGTCTTTGACTGGTGTTTATTTCTTTAAATATCTTAAACTGTTCTCCATTTCCCTAAAGCCTATGGGAGTTTTCACTGTTCCAATAAAATATGGGCTGCTTGAGGTTAAGCAGGCTGCAATGCTTCTTGAGGGTAACACTAAGGTCTTCCCTCAATATTTGATATTCCAAATTATCAGTCTCTTGCCTTTCTTCTTAAACTGGGAGTGCTTGCTTTCAGTACATGGAACTTAAATGATTCTTTCCAGAATTATTTTTCAAGTAATACCAGGGGAGGTTTAGAACAGATAATAGGAAAGATTTTATCACAGAAATGGTTGTCAAGCCTTGGAACAGGCTGCTGTGGCTGAGTCACTGGCCCTGGAGGTATTTAAAAGAGATGTTTATGTGACATTTAGGCATGTGATTTGGTGGTAGAATTGGCAGCATTAGGTTTACGGTTGGACTTACGTGCTTTTTTCTGGCCTAAATGATTCTATAATTCAAAGTACATGACCATAATATTAAGACCAAGTAACTCTAAGTGTAATTAGTTGCTTTTCTGACATGTCTTGCTAATTCAACAATTTGTGTGATTATGGAAGGGCTGCTGCTAAGGCAAAGTTAATCCTCAAGAATGGGTGTCATGTCACTGAGGCAGCTGGCCATAATCGTTTATAGTCAGTAGTAGAAAAGAACAGTTTAAAAATGGGATTTGTCTGATCCTTACAGGCACCCTCACCTTAAGATGAAATAATCAATTCCTTAGAAACACCTATACTTTTTCTTTGGCTGTTAAAGAAATTTAAGTGACTACACAAAATTGCTACCTATTATATCTACATTATAGGTGTAAAAAAATTTTGAGACAATTGTAGAAATAGTGCTTACCTGAAATGCCTGATTAAAATTCATTAGCAAAATTGTTAGTTATTAAAAATATGCATAGATATATCTTGAATGATTAGTCTGACCTCTTTGTTACCCTGTTAATAGTCCTAGTAAATTATTTCTATATACAAAGTCATTAGTGTGCAGCTAGTAATTGCTACCTATCAGCATGCTTTAAGACTTAAGCACTAGCATTTAGAAAAAAGTTGTATTTTTTACCTTTTCTGTTTCTCTGAAGTTTCCTGTGCTGATCTAGTTTATCATATACACTTACAATTCTATAATGAAAACTCTTTCAAAGGATGTATAATAATATTTGTGCTTACTTTTGATGGCATTGTTAAAACAGTTTCAAAGCAAGAGTCAAGAAATTGTTTGATATTATTACTAGTTTCTGCATAAAATTTACAATTAAAGCATCTACTTGTTTGATTGGATTTTTTTAATCTAGTGTTCAGCTCTTATAATAGTTTAGCAGTACTGAATATGCCTCTGAAAACATGTATTTTGTTTGGCTCACTTTGTTCTTGCTTCCCCCATAGGAAATCAGTTGGGAAGAATAAACCTGTGCAATGTTCATATACTCTTACTGGTGTCTTTTCTCTAAGAATGGGCCTCAGAATAGTGTGCAGGAACTGGTATTTCTTAATTTTATGCTGTGGAGGGTTTTGGTAGAGTGAATAGAGCATGGTTAGGTTGAGCTTGCTATCTTGCTGTCTGTATTTTCAGGAAAAAAATTGCTCCTTGATATGATTTATAGAAAAAGAAAAGCACAATCTAACATCTTAGATGAATTTGTGTTATGAAAATGCATTGACTAGTGTGCTAACATGGAACTGAAGCTTAGAATTAAAGCCTGAAGTTGCAGGACTTTTTTTGTTGTAGTAACAACATTATTGCTCGTTGACCTGACCTGTAAATTACAGCGAGGGTAATGCAAAACACACACTTAATTCAATGGTTGTAGTCTGAGTATTCATTAAATGATGAATAGGTGCTTCTAACACAGCCAAAACTTTATTGTTTGAAAACAGTTCATCTCAGATGCAACATTTCAAGACTTGATTAAGATAATTGTTGTAGTTGTCTACCTTATCTTGTTTGATGTATTGCCTTTTTATGTTTTCTTCATCTTAATTAGAAAATGTTTAACTATATCAACATTGAGTAATGGGAAGGAAGACCTGCTAGCTGCAAAGTTGTCTTCTGTTGCCTGCAACTTAATTCTGAGAAGCATATGGCAGTAATCACACTGAAGGGCTTTGCCCCACTTGGGTTTTCTCCTTACTTTAGACATTAATATATCAAAGAGATTCAAAGAAGGGCTGGAACTTACAGCTCCTCTTGACACTAGCTTTAAAGGAGCAGGAGTTGACTGTTTTGTTTTGTTTAATTTGCAGTGTGGTTTTGTTTTTTTCTTTCTTGGTAATATAGGGAAATACATTTAAGTTGGGTCACTTTTCAAGCCTGCTAGCTGAAGAATATACTCAAACTCAAGCTGCTAGTATTACAGAAGAGATGTTAAATTAGTGAGCAGATTTTGTAGTTCTCTTTATATGCAGGTGTTTAACTCTAGAAAAAAAGAGTCGATTTTTTAAGTGCTGCTACCAAGAAAATACATTTTCTTTTGACTTTTTTTGTCTCCCAGCTAAGTGACAGATATTTGCTGCTGTGGCAGCTGGAGAAAAGCAAGGAGAAGGTAAGCAGCTGATACATGTATAAAGCTGATAAAAGAGTTAAACTGGATTTTGGTTTGTCAAATGATCTCAACTTGTAAGTGCCAGAATTAGTGCAAGATTAAAAAAAGTCACTCCAACGTAGCAAAATAATCTCACTGGGGTAAAGGTAATGTGCCATCTTACCCAAATGGTAAGATGGCACCTCAGCAGCATGAAGATATCTGTAAGAAAAAATAAATTCCCTCCAAACTTGTAGCAATACAGCAGCTGATAGTAACTAAATGTTTTGAAAATGAGGAGCAAATGAGGAAGAAGAGCAGTTTATGCTCAGTACAGAAGTATCCATGATGTTCTTCAGTTGGTGTTTCTGTGTGTAGCCACTTTTCCTTGAACAAGTGTGTCCTCACTTTATAATTTTGTGTGCTCTAAAAGCAAAAATAGGGGAAAAAAATCCAGTGGTTTACCTGACATAAGAGTGACTACTTGGAAAAGAGCACTACAAAGGCTTATGGTTCTTCTGTGGTACTGTCTCCTGGCTGTCAAGTATAAATAGTTTGTCAAATATTGTGTGAACTGTTATTGATAACCTAAAGCTAAAAATCGCTGAGCTTATCAAAGTAAGACATTTTTTAAAGGATGAAGGATATTTGGAAGATAATTATATCTGCACAGGAAACCTCAAAGAGACAAAACAGATCTCACAGAAAAATGGCAATATTTTAGTTTTACTGGTTTCTACCTCTTTACTGTTTCTCTGATCTTAACACAGAAACCATTCCTTTCAAGTACTTCTAAAGTGTTTCTTAAAAACAGAAATTGAGACTCAAGACCTACAGTCATATTCAGCCTGAACCCCATGGTTGTTGGGCTTGCTGTTTGAAGGTCAGGGCAGCTTGGTGGTACAGTGAACTACAGTTACGGGGTCACATTAGCTTGAGGTGAAGAGCACAGTATGGATGAACATTGATGCAAAATAGATCTGATGCCACTTGCCAGCTCTTGAAGTCATCCTGGAGATTAAGCTATAAAGGAAGCAGAATCTGATTAAAAGCAAGAAAGCACGTAATGTCAGTTTTGTTATTGGTGTCAGTTCTGCTCTAAAAGACAAATATTGTCAGAGAGGTTCCTGTCAAAGGTTTGAATTGTACTGCTAAAATTCATCAGTAACGACTCAGAGTGATTAGAGACAAACTCAGAGGGAAACCTCAGAGAACAGTTATTCAAATTTGTTCTCTTTCCCTTAACAACCCCTGTGAGAATGCTTAGTGAAGTAAGGCTTTTACAGTCTGAACACTTTTGTACTTCACTTTTTTCCAATTCTCCTTAACTTCTGCATAGGTAATACCTGCAAACTTGGTTTGTGCCGTTGTCACAGTGGAACATATGAAGAGCTAGCTCCTTAAATTCTCAATCTAATCAGCCAGCTGAATGAAAAATTTCTTACACTCCCAGGCTTAGGCTGTATGATTTGAGCAAGGTATGAGTTATCTGTTCAGCTTGACTTGAAGCTTTATTTTCTGAAAAGCAAAATTTGTTTTTAATCTCTTCAGACAATTATAGGATTAGAGGACAAAATAGAAATGAATGAAAAATAAAAGGGAAATAATTTTTCTGACTGCTGTGAATTAACCTAAACTATCAAGGAATAAGTTATTCTTACAGTTTTGCTGGTAAACTGAGCAGCAAACAAAAGTACAAGCTTTGTGGAGTAGTTACTTGAAGGAGTTCACCTACTGCTCAAAAATGCCAAGGGACTAGTTCCTAAATTTTATTCATGTTCATAATACTTGTATAACTTAAGGAAGTTACAGTATTAATTCCCAGACTAATAGCAGCAAAAGACACCAGACTAATAGCAGCAAAGCACAATCAAACAAGGGCCTCACAAAAGGCTGGAGTTCATGGCTTTTATTGAGTTGATGACTATTTTCCCTTTGATATAAGGTCTCTTAATTTAAAAAACTGGCATATTCACTATGCAGTAGAAAGCAGGAACAGAAGAGACCAGCCATGTAGTTTCGTTAAGTGAAATAAATAGTTGCTAAGATTTTCACTGAGCAGGCTGAAATGAGGGCTTTTCTAATGAGCCAGGCTCTTAAAGATGAAAGAAAGAATTATGGATGTACAGCCTCTAGCCATGATTCCAATCAGCAGTACAGGACAGGTGGTCCTGCCACCAGGCTCTCCTTCACTCACTAAGTGCAGTAGGCATGGACGTACTCTGTGGTCTTGGCAAGGTATTCCTGTGTCTGACAGAGCATTTTGGGTTTGAAATAGCTGTTTGGAGAATATATAGTCTGTGGTGTTCACAATAAGACTTTCAAGCTTCTTTTCTAAAATATCTGAATTGATTAGAAAGACATAGCTAGTTGAAAATTAAATGTTGGGTGTTTACTAAAAGCATTCTTGGTAGAGAAGAGGAATGCCATCTCCTAAAACATGTATTGATATGGCAGGACAGATCTGGGCAACATGTTCAGAAACCTGCTGAGTGTACCGTGTTCTTTGGGGTGTTGAGACACTTCAGGGTGGCCACTTTAGGATGGATGAAAGGGGAGGACATTCTTGATTTTGCCGGGCAGGATGAACACAGGGTATAAGAAGGGAAAGAGGAGGTCAAGATTGTCAATGCTGCAGAGTGTATTTTTCTACTTAAGTCATAGAATTGTAGAATGTTAAGGGATTGAAAGGGATCTTAGAGGATCATCTGGTCCAACCCCCCCCCCCCAGGCCAAGCTGTTCAAGGCCTTATCCAACCAGACCTTGAACACAGTGTCTCACCACCCTCACAGTAAAGAATTTCTTTCTAATATCTCACCTTAATTTCCCTCCATTTCAATTTATACTCATTACTCCTCCCCCTATCCCTGCAGCTCCTGATGCAGAGTTCCTCTCTGGCTTCCCTGGATCCCCCTTCACATACCAGAAAGTGCTAAGAAGTCTCCACACAACCTTCTCTTCTCCAGGCTAAACAGTCCTGGCTGGCTCTGCCTGGAATACTGAAACCAGTTCTGGTGTAGAGGAGTTGCTCCAAACCTCTTACCAACTTTGTGGCTTCCCCTGCACTTGTTCCAACAGTTCCATGTCCTTCTTATGTTGGAGACACCAGAACTGGACTCAGTGTTCCAGGTGGTTTCTCACAAAAGCGAAGTAGAGAGAGAGAATCATCTCCTTTGACCTGCTGGCCGTGCTGCTTTGGATGCAGCCCAGGATTTTGTTGGCTTTCTGGGCTGGGAGCACTCACTGGCAGCTCTTGGTGGGCTGTTCACCAACCATCACCCCCACCTCTTTCTTTGCAAGGCTACTCAGTCTCTTTTCTGCCCAGCCTGTGGGTGTGCTGGGATTGCCCCAACCCAGGTGTGGGACCTTGCACTTATTCTGTTGAACTTCATAACATTTGCATGGGCTCTCTCCAGCCTGTCCAGGTCCCTCTGGATGGCAGGTGACTGCACCACACATCTTGATGTCATCAGTGAACTTGCTGAGAGTGCATTTGACTCATCTGTCCATGTTCCCTACAAAGATGTCGCTCAGAAGTGACAATCTTCACAATCTTATTGGAACAACTCTTCTCTGAGTTAGGAGTAGCTTAACCAGGAAATGAGGTCCTCCTACAAAGGCTTTGCATTGTGCAGTCATCCTCTGCAAGTTGCATTGAAGAGCAGAACAAGACAAGTAATAGAAAACCTCATCTATTATCAACTCCTTCACAAATTTATTTTAATGTTGTTTTTTTAGAGGGTGTTTTAGAGGGTGAATACTGATGAGCATGTCACAGATGCTTGCCAGTATAAGTTAAGATCACACGAGGTCTAAAATGTTCCTCAGAAAATGAGCTTGCCAATAAGCCAGTGGGCAGGAAAATAGTATGCAGTGAAGAGATGCACACCAGCTCCAAGTGGAACCAGAGGCAGGCTATTCATGATAACAGATTCTGTGCAGAACAGTTTGGTTTATCAGCAAGTTTTTGATTTGAAGTGTTAACCAGCCACTCACCTTTGCCTATTGAGTTTATTCTGTGTAACTGTAATTTTGTCCATGGGTAGTACACAGGCAGTGTTTGAGAATGCTGTTGTATTCTTCCCATCTGGGAAGAGAAAGAAATGTTTTTAAAGATCAAAGTGCATTATTTGCCATGTTAATTGGTCCAAAAATCACATACAACACAAGTACACAATATCTTGCCATTTCATCAGAAGAAAACTTTATACTGGGCTGTGCTAAAGAAAAATGCATTATCTTGCACAACCAACCGCCCCCCCCCCCCCGTACGCATTTTCCCACAACCTTTA
>VZRX01023561.1:28899-47543 GCA_013398075.1 Notiomystis cincta | reverse complement strand
ACCCCCCCCCCCCCCCAGTATGCATTTTGCCACACACTTGTAAGAGCCCAGTTTCCAAATTCCACACTTTGAGTCAAGTGAGCCAGTTACTGCCCAGATAGCAGCAAAAGACTGATTAGAAGCCAAGAATGAGGAGAAGTTTATGAGGACATGCTGAAAAACTGGGGGTTTTAACTAACGAAAAGACTGAAGAATTTTAAGCCTTCAAATGAGTGTAAAATGTTGTTGGGATGATGAAAGCAATAACCTACTCTTGCCCTACACCCATGGGGTAAAGAAGTCATAAGCTAGAACTGCAGCAAAATATGGCTAGGGTAGGACTGAGTTAAACTTTCTAAGGATTAAGCTAATTACACATGGAATTAGGTTTTCTATGGAGCTGGCACAATTTCCCGTAAAAGTGGTGGGAGATGAGTTTACACTTCCATCAGTGTGAATGATTTGGATCCTTTTGGCCTGCCCCAAGGTGAGAGGTCTCCTGGGATGACTTCCAAGGCTGTGTGACATTTCTTTTGCAGCCTCAGCAAGATCATGGAATCTGTCTTAGGCCAAGCTGAAGGGATGCTCATGATGACTGTAACAACCACATGCATTACCTTTCTTCCTATGTTGAACAACACACCCCCATGTATGGGACACATTGTAATTTCTTTTCTCTAAGTGTTCCCTTGTTCAAACCTGTTTTCCTGTTGACTTAAGTAATGTGCCAAGTTAAGCAAAATCTCTGGCAAGTGTCTGTGAATTATTGATTGAAATAACTTCACAAGTACAGCAATTGACATTACCTATATAAGAAACATAAGTGGAGCTGAAATAATTAAGTTGCTATATTGTGAAGATTTAAACATTAGGAGGGTCTGTGTGCTTGTTCCCATGAAATTCAAATAGGTTTGTAATCTAGAAAAAGACTTGAAACTTAAAGTCTAGCTGAAGCTTTATTTTTACACTTGTGACAGAACCGGTTTTTTTCAGTTATTATTAGTAAATTTTATTGCTGAGTTACATTTACCATCCTGTTATGGCTATGTGAATTTGGGAAAAACTTCAAGTTCAACATCTAACTAAATTTCTTCTTGTGACAAGGCACTTCAGAACCTAGTCAGAGTCTCAGTATCAAGTAAATGAACCAGTGCTGGAAACGTGAATGGCTCAGAGTGGGACTAATCAAGCCTGCATCATGGTCTATTTGAGAGCTCAGTAGTTGCTCTGCATTCAGTGTATTAAAACTGGGAAATTGAGTCCTACTTGGGTCTAGACAAGGAAGGATTGACCATTGGAGGTTTGGAGGTAGATGGATGAGCAGAATTAGCTGTCTGTGCCAGGGTTTGACCCACAGTCCTTGCCGTGTGCAGAATTTCTGATTTCTTGACAGCGCTGTCTTTGTGTTGCAGTACTCCTAACTTAACCAATAAAACCAATAAAACAAGGTCCTCAAAAGCAAGATTAGCCAGGACCATAACATCCATGCCTTACCTGTCAATGCCTTAGTACAAACTCCCATGCACCTTACTTGTTACATAGTTGAAGAATAAAACTTTGACCAAAGCTTAAGTGTACAAGTTAAAAACTCTTGCAATTGGTAAAAAATGGAAATCGGGAAATCATTGAGGTAGAAGCTGTGGATTTTTCTTCTTTGACTGTTTTAGTGACTTATTTTCATGCATCAGTTTTGATCATGCATGAAATATGTCTGTGGCTCCAGGTCAAACAAAGTAAAGCTCTTTTGTAACACTGAAATAAAAAGGAAAGGGCTTTGTTTTATGTAATATTATTGTTTAATATTTCAGAATTAATATTGATGCAACTTTGCTCCAGATTCTAATATAAGCTTCTCAGGGATGTCTGAATTGTGCTGAATCCACTAGAATAAACTCCAAAAAACCTCACTGCTTGCTTATTTTTGCATCACTTTCTTGAAAATTTGCAACTCCTAAATAGATATCCTTGGCTTTAGAACAAATGTGCATTGGTAGTGGCAGTATTACTATTAAATAAATTATGCTGAATAGTTGATTTACATAGCGAATAACTTATTTTCTGCTGTTAATCTTCAACAATGAAGAGACAAAGAGGCTGGATTTAAGGTGACAAGTCAAGCCAGATCCCTTGGCTGTGATGTGCTCATCATGTCTTTCTAACCTAAGTTTCTGCATTTTTTCAGCAAGAAAATAGTCCCCATGCTCTGTTTAAACTACTTAAGAAAAACATTTGGACTTTATTTGCCATGTGTCAGTTTGCTGCATGTGGCTCTTTTATGTTGTATGTATTTCTTCAGATGCTAGATGTAAGGTGCAAATTTCATGTGTTGGTTTGACAACATGCATCAGGCGAATTTTAGTAACACAGCAGTGTTACTTTTAATAGCAGTACAGACAAGAGCATCATTGTCAGCAAGTCCAAGGGAATAATGTGGAAACACATGCTTCTGACTGTGTTTGCTTGAGGCAAGTGAGAACACTGTACACAAATAAAGCTTGTGAGGCTGTACAGGAGTTAAAAAAGAAAATGTTTGTATGAATTATGTTGATAGTAAAGCCCAGCATAACAAGCTTCTTGGAGTAGCTACGTAACTTTTAGTGCCCATAAGGCAGACTGCATTGTACTTACCTTGAATGAGTACATGGAGTACTTTGATCCTCTGCTACACTGCCAGCAGCCAGAAAATCTGGGCTTTATCTGTTGCATCTTTCTAAGAAACCACTTTAAGACCTGGTCAGTAATCAAACACGTCCTGTATCATAGTTTGAGCTATATCATACAGACAGACTATTTCTTTACAGAAGATTTTCCACCAGACAGCACAAGGATAAATATATTTGAAAGAATGCACAGAGAACTGTTCTGATCACAGAAGGGGAAGAATCCAGAAAAAAAAAATCAAAGACCTGTGTTTATGGGGAGGAAAAATTATTCATTTCTTTCCTGTCATTTACAGAAACACACTTTATGTCCTGTCCTGCAGAATTTTATCTTGATTTAATGCAATAGGCTGTGGAGGCTGCTGATATTAAGTAGAAAAGCATATTTATTGATAGCTAGGTGTAATCTAAGTGACTATGAGAAAATCTATGCTTTCTATATTTATTCTGTGCAATGGAAATCAAATGTGAAAGGTAAAGAGAAAATCAGCTCTCCTGTAGCTGGACTGTAGCAATGTAAACTGTTTGAATGAAATTCTTAACTCAATTATTGACAGAATTAGAAATTATGGTAATGGAAAATAAAAAGTAGATGAGCTTACAGCTTTCAAGTACACCAGAAAAATCATGCTTATTGCTAGGATCTCTTCACACATGTAAATGAATAGTTCCTTAGGTATGATTTTTGCAAAATTATATTCTGTTAATTGTTTCAAACATGTGTAAAGCTATTTATCCCCTAGTATAACAGATCTGCTATATTTATGGTGGTGATGATTAGGCTTTTTTTGCAAAATGATTGTGGAGATCAGCATGAATGTAATAATTGATCTCTTTGTACATTCACTTTGCAATTCAGTACTTTGAGTTGTATTAGGAACTAATAAGCCAATCAAGTCAAGAAAATTACTATATTCCCAGACTTATGTCAAATAACTCTTCATGGTGACAAAGGTGATTTCTTTTTAGCTAGTGGCTTAAACTGTTATGCTGGCATCAAGTAAATCCACTATTATTGATGACTGAAGGAATTACAGAACATTTCCTGTAGAGGCCAGTGAGACAAAGCAGAGATATTCTGTATTGTGCTTTGCACTGTTTAAAGACTACTAGATTCACCTAAATTTTGGCCTTTAAAGCCATTTTTAATAAGTACTAAATTGTTAGTGGCCAACTTGAAACTAGATTTAATAGCAGGTTAACACTTGAAGATACAATTTTTCCTTAGGCATCCTTTTTATTATTTTCCTCTGCAAGAGAATAGGTGAGATAAAGCACATTTTTTGCCGTTTTTTTTTTTTAAATTGTTTTATCTTCTTCTAGACTTCCTCAATATAATTTCTGGGGGGTTTGAGGTCTATACAGACTATTAGCTTAACAGAGAGGCCAAAAAGTTGACAGCTACCTGTAGTATATACTTCTATCAGAGGATAAGTACAATGTCTGCTTTGAATGCTTCTCTCTATAGACGTAATAGTATATATTGAAATAAAATATAATAAAATTCAAGTAAAACTCAAGTAAATTATGAGGAGTGTAAACTAGATGCTTAAAAGCCCTTAAAGCTTATTAGTACAAAGTAGGTCAGAATACTTGCAAAAACTGAATTTCCCTCTCCATAAGAGAACCCTAATATGAAATGACATATAAAAATTGGTTATTTCTATATAAGTAAATTTGTAAGAAAAAATGTGGTGTTCTAAACGATATCCAAATCAACTTTGAGGGCCCAAACATTTTATTAAAAATCTGTTTCTGACCCAAGGTGTGGTTTCATATTGGTGTGATTTCAGTCTGCTTTGTTACATGCCCCGAGGAGTTTTCTTAGTTGCTCACCAGTGAGGGAGTGAATTTTATTAACTTGACACAAATTGTATTTTTAAAATAGTTAATTTCCACCTTAAATAATCTAGTGGTTTGGCAGTTCCTCCCTGATGCAACTGGAAATATGCCTACAAAAGGCTGGTTGAAAGCAATATTTAAATGCAGTTCTGCTTATTTGGAACTTAGTATTTTGTATCTAGGGATATATTTTACTTCTTTTTTTTTTTTTTTATTCTTCGATGTTGAGAATGGCGACAAAAATGTCTCCCCAAAAATCAAACTATTTCATTACAGTTTATATCACATAACACGATATGTTTTCCTTTTTGACAATGTGGCAGGTATTGGTAATCCAAGTTTGAGGATTTCTGCACAATGGGGATAATTCCATGGAGTTCTAGTTTTTGAGAGGACTTTTTAATGTCTTTGTTCTTGTAAAACCCATACAGAATGCAATAGAAAGAAATGAATGAAAGCAACACTAAAATTGAGAATGAAACATGTTGATACTCCTACGACTACTCTTGAAATTGACCACTTAAACCCTGAAATACTAATAATCTCATTCATTAGAATTTATTTTGATTAAGACTTGTCTTTTTTGAGGACAGAGTCTGACCAACAGCACTTAATTTTAAAATCTGTTGCATTTTTGGCTTCTTGGAACCAAGATAAATCCATGTTAATGAGAAGATGCTGTCTGCTCAGCATTTCTGCAGTTTCGTTATTTTTACTCTTTGAAATAATAGGCATTGAGTGGGAGTATATGAGATCCTGCTCAGAAAATATAAAATCTCAGTTACCCACATGAGCACCTTTTAAATAATGAATGAGATAGCTGTGGTTCAAGGCTTTTTCTCCTGACACCCTGACTAAGATTCCTTCCTGCTTATCTTCTTTCTCTATCAAACAGATACTGCTTTTGTAGAATGCAAAGCCTCCTCAAGGGCACTTAGAATTTACTGACCCATTCCTGATTTGTACTTCTGGATTTGTCAGCATGTCCTGTGTTGTTTTGGGTATTAATTATGGAGGGAGGGAGGGAAGGAACCAGAGGTGGGCCACCCTCATCTGAGCATGAAGTCAAGGTGTGTTCTCTGGAGGTACTGACCATCCCTCCTCTGCTCACAGTAGGAGCAGAGATCTGTGGGGTTATTCTGAGTGCTGCTGGGAGGTACTGATAGCTGAAGGGGTTGCCCACATGCTCTCATGTTTGGTGTGATGGTGCATCAAGATGTGTCTCTTCTGATCTCTCCTGAGCAGGTGGGAAATAAGGGCAAAACCCTGCTGTTCATGCTATCTAGTATAAATATCCACCTGATTTAACTGATATTACTACATCTGAGTCCTAGATGTGATTTAAAGCAAGCTTCCTTCCTGACCACATCTATCTTTCTGAGAAATTCAAGCCATTTGCTATTTATAGGGACTGGTATAATGTGAATCTTAAGCTGGATTTAGCAAGCACAAGCCTATAGATCAAATTACTTCTATGTGTACTGGAAAAGTAACAATGAATGCATGGGCATTTTGGTGAGCAACAGGACAAAACTACCCCAAGCTTTCATCTGAATGATGGTTATAACTTCTAGTTTGAAATGTTCATACAATATGTAATGCTTTCCAATATCCTGGTCCCATAACTATTCTCCATTTCAGAAAAAGCCCTTTTATACAATTGCTTCATACTGCAGAAGAAAATAGGCAATGGAAGTACTTGCTTGTACTTACAGCAACATTAGTCACATCTTAACTCACTGCTTTGGGACTACTCTATGCATAGCAACTAAAATATGACATTTAGCATTGGTTTTACTTTTCTACTATGCAGTTGTTTGATACTTTAATCTCTTAAATGATTATCCCCTTTCTATTATTGCAGGTTATTTGCCTAACTTTTGAATATTTTCCTTCAGTTGAAAAGAGTAGTTGCTGTTTATCTTGAAATTGTCTCTTATGTTATAGTTTACAAAGCATCACACCTGTTACAAATGACCAGAGGACACAGCATTCATTATTCAAATATCTTCAAGTCACCTCTTAAACTCTACATGTTGCATATTTTCAATCCAGGTGGGTTTCTATGATAATGAAGGCAAATGTAGCTGAATATGGAAATGATCACAGTTTGTACTGCAAATAAGGGAATCTCAAATTTTAGAGGAACTTTGTTGTTTGGCTAAGAAAAAGATACCAGATGAGCTGTCTGGAAACTGAGGTTTCAAAGTGCAAAGTTGCATGCTTTTGAAACTTTAAAGACCAGTCTGAACAGAAAAATTTAAAAACACAATGTGAAGAATTTAAAAACAAAGAAGATGGTCTATGTTCTGGCTTGCTAGAATAAATCTGTTAAGTTTAATTGGAGTGGAAGCCCTTACAGAACAGTTGATTCTTGGATACTGTAATCTTAACTGTAGAAACTGGTGCAGAAATCTTTGGACAGTGTCAGTCAGACAGCACAGCTTTAACTGAGAACATAGTGTTGTTAATTAAGCAGATGAATGAGAATGGTTAAATCCGGGATGTTGTACTGCATTTATTGCTTTCCATATTTTTTAGTAGAATTTAACTCTTTTCCAGTTACTTCCTCCTACAGATATTTCTTATTTATTTAATTTTAAAAGGATGTGAGTTGATATTGGGCAGGTTAGTCAGCTGGATATAACAGAAGGCCCTCATTAAAAATGATACTGAAAAATAACTTGAGTTTGTCTTACTTCAGCCTTAACTTGAGCTTGTCTTACTTCAACCTTAAGATGTCTGGAAAAGCTCTCTTCAGTTTTGTGTAGCATTAGCCATTACCATCCCTCATGCTGGAGACCATAAATGATCTAACAGCACTTTTTTGTTGATACTCTTATGAGATTTTAGCTGAGCATATACCACTTCTTCACAAAAGATCTCAGCATTTTGCTTTCCTTTTTTCTGACTTTTAGTGCATGTTGAAGCTGGAACAATGATTTAAAACCTCACATGCAGTTAGGTAAGTAAATGATACAGTAAAATATATGCACAGTTGGGTTCAGAGCTTAATGCTTGGGGTATTATGCCAGTAATGAGTATCTAAAGTAGCATAATATAAAGACTTGAAACACTGAATTGCTTTAGAAAGGAGGCTGCTTTTCTCTTGTAGTTCAGGAGTGTTGTCAGTCTTTCCTAAGTATTATAAAGCATCTAATGCTAAATATAATCACAAGTAGCATTCACCTAAATAATGTCTTGTATGTTGATGGGACTTTTTGTGGCATGTGCACTGGCAGGGAGCTAAAAGATTAAGTTATATAAGTTTTCATTTCAAGGTCTGACTGCTTTGTTTGTATATTATTCTCAAGAATTATGAGTAATACATCTCTTAAGCCAGAGCAATTGGAAGGAGATTTCAGTAGCTTAAATCCTGTAAATTGTAGCTGAATAAAATGCAGTACGAAGCTGAAGTGCCTCATCAGACAAGTTCTGAATAGCAAGAGCAGAGCAAAAGCTTGGAGTTGGGGAGGTAGGTGAAATAACTGATGAGTGGATTAGGTGATATGACATGAAAACATTTTCTACTTAACAAATAGTTATTTACTGTCTGGTCACTAAGCAGTAGCTCATTCTGCTGCACCATCTTGCAGGACTTATTTACAGGGAAAATGGCTAAAATTTCGGGGTTAAAATGCAGCTTGAAACAAAATCAGCCACTTTCTCCTGTCATGACTTTAATGCAGCAGGAGAAGGTCTTTGTGCTGTTGCTGTGAAATGGCAAAAAAGGGAAGAAGTGGGGAACAAACCTATTAGAACCAGTGTAAGGTCTGGGAGGTGGAATGATGTTGAAAGAGTAGGAAGACATTTTTAGCAGATCCTTTTCAGAGCAGCTTGGGAACAGTGAGGCCAGGGAAGCATTTACAGAAACAATCAAGTCATATCTGTGGCTGAACCAAAGGATTTGCCCATGTGACCCAGGAGAGGTCTGGCACAGAGCTTCCTGTCCATACATGGTACAGATTCTAAAGAACAGGATAACATTAGGATAAGGAGCCAGAGGGAGATGCAGGGGCAATGCCTACATTGGCTGTCTTGACTTGTCATTTCACACAATTTTTTGGATTGAAAGGGGCCTCTAAGATCACCTGGTTTCAAACTCTCCAATTTCAATGAAGACAGCTTCACCCAGGATGTTTCTCAAGTTCAAGAAGTTATAAAGATTTTTCAGTGCACTCTCTCCATCTTCCCTGAAACAATGTCCTGGTAAGTACAAGTCCTTCAAAAATCTAAACTCTCCATTGCACTAGAAACCATGCAGATATAATTTTGATGCATAAACATATTTCACTTCTGACTGCTGTTGGGCTACTTTGGATACCAAAATTCACAAGAGAAAATACGAAATATGTCATGTTTGATAAGTCCAAGGAAAATCTGGACTTGAATGGCAGGCTCTTTCACAGGGGCAGTCTGAATTACTAAATCTTCTCTTGCCTCAATTCCTACCATGTATTATTGGGGTAGTACTTAATTTCTCATAGTTGATTTTTTTTCTAAACTGTGTAAGTAGTTGGATCAAAAGTCTCTACTCAACATATTTCCAAAACTTGTAGACCAAAGTCATCCCATCCCCTCTTGATTGTCCTGATACTAATTGGAGATAATGTTAAAATTCTTTGCTGGATTAATTCTTTATGTAGCTGTAAGGTAATTCAAATATCTGTATTTTAATACTAAGAATACTATCTATGGGGGATAAAGAAGTGTGGTTAGTGTTTTGAAAAATAAAAAAAAAAACAACTAAAAACTTTTGTATCAATTTTTTAGAAATCATGAAAGAAGCACACAGTAGGCTGCTTCTTTACCAAAAACTTCTCTCTCATTAAAACTCTGCTTATTGATTTATGTAATCTGTATTGGTTTGTGCTTTCAGTATAGTATTTTGAATAATATAATTTAATTTCATCTTCTTAAACTCAGTTCAGCTGTAAGATCATCAGGCATCTAAGAAATATGCTGTAAAGAGCTGCAACATGACCTTTGGTTTTCTGTGTTGCATAGACTGTTATGGCAAAAGAACACATGCTTGTGAAAAGGATACTTCTTTTTGGTTTAGATATTTTCAGGTATAAGTAATCCTTTTACATTCAATATTTATTTAATATCCTTCTACTTGTCTATTTCAAGCTTGTTGTGGTGGCCATGTGCTCCTCATCTCTGAGCTGATTCACTGTGAGTTCTGTATTGCTTAAAAAGGATTTTCATGCTTTTGGAGCCTTCCGTGTGTCAGAACGAGGAGGTTACCATTTAGTCCTGGGTTTCACACAGTAATAAATGCTAACTTAGATATCAGTGACCCAACAAAGCAATTGCATAATGCTTTTTATAAAGAAAACCATTAAATTTGTTCTATGATTTCTTCTCTGATTAATTTTTTGCAAGTTTTAGATGCAATGTCCAGTAAGTTGTAGTTCAAGAACCCTTGAAAACAATTTAAAACACTTGATGACGGGCTAGGGAGAGACTTACTAGTGTGATTATGGTGCAAATACTGTCCTTTCCTTAGTAAGGGCTGGAGATATAAATATGAGCAGCCCACTAAAGTGCCTGCACAGAGCCTGCACTGAGATTTTCAGATCTCAAGGAACAGCGATGTTGCCTAAGCTTTCCAGTCCCTCTCCACTTCTAAGAAAAGCCAAGTCACCTGTTTGCCAGGTGAAAAATTACAAAGATATGTGGTAACCCTGGATATATGGACAGGCTGGGGGATGAAACTCTGGAAAGCAGCTCCATGTAAAGGGACCTGGGGTTTCTGGCCCATGGCCAGTTGAACATGAGTCAGCAGTGCCCTGGCAGCCAGGAGAGACATCCATGTCCTGGGGGAGCATCAGGTACAGCATCACCAGGCAGGCAACAGAGGGGATTGTCCCACTCTGCTCTGCACTGGGGCAGCCTCACCTCAGGTGCTGGGGCAGTCTTGGGTGCCACAATGTAAGAAAGAGATAAAGCTGTTAGAAAGTGTCCAAAGGAGGGCTATGAAGATGATAAGGCGTTGAGAGGAGAAGCTATATGAGGCATGGCTGAGGTCACATGGCTTGTGCAGCCTAGAGGAGACTGAGAAACTTCATAGGAGTTTTACAGCCTCCTCATGAGGGGAAACACAGAGGCAGGCACTCATCTCTTCTCTGTGGTGACCAGTGACAGGACCTGAGGGAAAGGCCTGAAAGTGTGTCAGAGGAGTTTGAGGTCAGATATTAGGAAATGGTTCTTCCCCAAGAGGATATTCAGGCACTGGAACAGGCTCCCCAGAGCAGTGGTCACAGCAACAGCCTGACAGAGCTCAAGCAGCATTTGGACAATGCTCTCAGGCACAGGGTGTGACTCTTGGGGATGGTACTGCCCAGGGCCAGCAGCTGGACTTGATAATATTGGTGAGTCCCTTCCAAATCAGGATATTCCATGATTCTATGACATATTTAAGGTGTTACAATTTTTCATTATGGTGTTTATCCTCAGTAATGATCTGGAGGGATGATAGAGTAGTTTCTATTCAATTTAGCCAGATACACTAAGAAAGTGAGAAAGAACCCTTTGAATTGTGCCTTTAGCATATTTTTTAAAGAGAGGGGAAATTTCCATCAATTGGAGAAAATAGTTTCATTTCATTACTTAGAGCATTAAGAAGTTATTGGCTAGGAAGTCATAGTGGAAAAATCTGTAAATAACTTTCTCAAGAACAGTAATTTTTCTAGATGTTATACCTCATGGAATGTAAATCTTATCAAGCATATGATTGTTACATAGTTGTAAGTGATCTTAAGACAAGACTTAGCTCATCTGACTTTTCACTAAAAGGCAGAACAGCCTAGCAGTCCAAGTTAAAAAAATAAAAATATTCACATGATAAAACTAATACATTATTTTAAGGATGGACTCATCTAGTATGTGGTTTTGTAGTAGAGTCTGCAGTTGTGGAATTCTCTCTTGCATGCTTTTGATCATTGTTTGGTCTTGGATTGCTTAATGTTAGAAAAGCTTGCAAACACTAGACAGGCCTGGGGGAGCAATAAGTAAACAAAATAAAACCTGGGTCGGAACCATCCACAGGAGTTGCTGTGGGACATCACTCTGAATCAGGCTTTGCTTTTCAGACAGGATTTGGAAGTGGCACCACCCAATCCTGTAACAGTTGTCCCAGGCTTCCGAAAGGACCGGCTCCCTGTTTTATGTCACTACTGAAAGTAAAGGGAAACTGTTTTATATAAACTTGTGAAGATGGAGCAGTCAATTGTGTGAGCTGTACAGGTATGACAACATCAGGAGCCTGGGGAAAACAACCACCCAAACACAACTAAAGCTGCAATTCATTCTGGAAAGAATAAAAAGCATGGTATGCCTTCCAATGAGGCTATGTATTATTTGAAAGGGTTGAAAGATGAACTTGTTTTAGTCTAAGTATTTTTTGGGAAGAAGAGTCTTTTGACTGAAGACTGGTTTTTAATATAGCAGTAAGTGATGAATTCTGTCATTGAAAGGTGAACATAGACAAACTGAGTGTAGAAATGAGGAATATATTTAAATGTCTTAGCCATGGATATGCTCCCTTTAACCTCATTTGACCTTTGAAAAATTGTTTATCTCAAACACTTCTTTGAGCTGCAGGTTTGACTTACAGACTTCAGGCAGAAATATTCAAGTCACTTGGCTTGTACCAAAAGAGGTCAAGCTCAGAGTTTTGCAATGTTGTAGCTTTTAGAGTATAGGAATCTGTGTTACAATATATGGTTAGATTGCTTGACCCGGATCACAGCTTGTGTGTATCTCAATTATTCTTCTGTACTCATCATTCAGGCAAGAAAAATTGACTTTGGCTGTTTCTCACCTGTGCAAGTGTTAAGCTTTTTCCAGTAAAGTGTTCAAGGCTTTTGAGATTTTTGTGGTTCGTAGGATTGCAAAGGATGTCAAGTTATTCAAATGCAAGTGCTGAAAGAAGTCTGGTAATTAGTGCCATTATGCAATAAAATATGGAATATTAAATGAGTCTGTTAAATGTTTGTTTAAAGATGTTTATGTAAAGCAAAATTCTATCATGACTAAATATACTTCATGTCACCATGTTTAAATAACTTTACAGAGCAATCAGTGCAGGAAGCTAGCATGTTAATCACAGAAATTCATATTGTCATGCTTCTTTGATATATTGCATGAATAAATATGGTAGCTTGAGGAATGCACATAAAACATATTACTGATACAAGATAAAACCAGAATTAAACCAGTGAGGTCTATCTATGGTTTCTCATACAGTACTTTGCTAATCCATGGCAATCTGTTACGTCCCTACATCTCCCAAGGCTTTCACACCCACCAGTTTACCTTTTCCATGAAAAAATATATATAGGCACTTGAATATTTGAGTTGAATCCAGTTTAATTTTCCTTCTGTAATTAAGTCTAAAAGTGATATAAAGGATTGACTCTTACTCTGTGACTTGGAACTAACCATTAAAATTACATGGAATAAGTGAAAAACCTATGAAAACTAGGTATGCAGGCAATTTAAATATTCAGGGGCTTTTTTTTCTCTATTTTTTAAAATCAGGCCAAGTTGCTATTTGCATGTGGACAAATTCAATAGTAGTAGTAGTAATAATAATAATAATAACAACAACAACAACAACAACAACAACAACAACAACATAATAATAATAATAATAATAATAATAATAATAGTAATAGTAATAATGATGATCCTCCATCTAGTGTAATTTCTGCTTTTATACTGACCTAACAATATGCATGTCCATGAGTTTGACTTAAAAAGCTGTTTAGCATTTTTTCAGTATAGGCAAGAAGTCTGATGGTGACTGAATGGTCCTTAGCCAAAAGATACAGTGTGAGACAGTCAAAAATATTAGTGCTGGAAGAAATGGGATATTTGGTACAAAATGTAAATGTGCATTTCTTAAGTCAGGTAACATCTTGGCAGCTTTGTTTCTTAGAATATGTGAGACAGACAAATCCCTCCTAGAATCTGTAATCATAAAAATTAGAGTTTGTATCTCCCTTGCAGCCTTAAAAGCATCATAAGGTGAAACACTGGTCACTACTGAACACTCACGCCCCAGGAGATCTGAACAGAAGGAACTTGAAGAATAAAAAGAGAAAAGACACCAAAAAATCCCAAACCCATAAGTATACCAAGTCAGACTTAAAATGCCTATTTTAAAAAAAATTTTCTAATTCTGCTCTGTTTATTTGTTTGGTACAATATAAACTTTAAAGCAGTGACATTGTTAATCTCATATCTTGTATACTTCAATTCCTGACAAGTGTTTTCTGATGACGGTTCTTTATTACAAACCTCAGCTTGGTTTCTCACTGAAATCAACTTCATCTGAACAACAAAAGTAGCTTGATAAAGAAAAAATTGAGCTTTGTGACTAGTGATTAATACCATTAACCATCGCTCTGTAGAGATTTCTGATGAGCAAGTTCAATTCATTAGGTCAACTACAGTTTGATTAAATTATGCCTATATTATGTAATTGTTATAAAATTGCTCTGAAGAAAGTTGAAGACTTTAGTGGTAGGAATTTGAATCTTAATGGAGAGCTCTTAGAAGGGAAGTTGACATGTCTAATAAGAAGCTTAGAGAGGGTGTTCTAAATCACAGCACCTTTTTGTCAGAATTGAGTGTGCTCATTAGAACTTCTACAACGCTTTGCCTTGGTATGCTGTCAATTATTAGTGAATAATGAAAATGCATAAGTGAAAAAATGTAAATGGAATCCTATGGAGTTTTTGTAGCCTAAAGTTGATTTATCCCCTCGTTAATGTAGGCCACAGTAACACTCTGCAACCTCACAGTTAAAGGGTGGGATTTTTGGTGGGCTGGTAATGCAAAGTGCTGAAAGAGATTTCTCTGTCTTGTAAGACCATTACCCACTGGCTAACACACTGGGTTGTAGCCAGATAATGAAAATGAGGTGGGATGAGCTCTGGGAAAGGCAGAAGAACAGAGCAGAAGTGTGTGCAGCTGAGGAAACTATGCTTAAAAGCAAAAGCACAGATTTTAAATTAATTGAAAATTTCTTGAGAGCTGTCAAATTATTGTTGATATATGTAGTCAATTACTGTGGAAATTAGCATATTTCTTTTCTCTTCAGTCTAATTTTGGCCATCTCTTGTGTAAGTAGAAGAGCAAAGCTAAATCTTAATCTAAGAACATACTGCAAGTCAAAATAATTAAGCCAAATAACTTGTTTTTAAAGTGACTGCTAAATATTCATAAGTGCTGAAACGAAATTTTAAAAAGTGAATTTTTTACATAACTGTCCAGCTTTTAAACAGCCTAAATAATCTTTGATATTGTGATTGGAGCACTTCAGAACATTTTCCTGTTTCGCTGGTAATTATCTAAAGGTAGAAGCTATTAGGTGCTGCCAGCCTTTAAAAAAATATATTAACCAGCTAACAGACAATGAACTACATGTCTATTGAATGGTGTCCTCATCATGAATGCCAGTAGTAATGGTCTATTGTATGTAAACCACAGAAAAGATTAATAGTGTTGAAACTGCATCATGATTTTTTCAAAATTTATAGGAGCTAGAAATGTTAGGTTTCCTGAGGCAGAAAGTTCCACTCATGTCTTTTAGGGATAAGTGACTATTATTTTGGGGGTGGAAAAAGCTATCTTTCTGGTTCAAATATATTGTTAGCTCTTTTGTTAGCTTACGGCATGCAAATGTGGGCATGAAAATTTTTTTGGCTATTACTCAGAGAAGGTAGAGAACTAGTACAGAACTCTGGATTTCAGCACCTCTATGCCTTTCTTCTGTGGCTTATAAGTTGTGCATCTTTTATCAGTTCAGTATTAGTTTATATAAAACATCTTTAAGCTATCTGGGATACAGATTTGATATGATACCACCAAATGTCAGGATAGTAATTACTATGTGCATCTGGAGAAATTCTCATTATTCTTGCTCATTTTTCAACCCTAGTAGAAATTGGCTAAACTTCTAACTTTTTTCTTGGATTACCTAAAAAATCTGTTGGTGTTAGATTGCTTTGGACTGTATATAAGTGCATACTAGATTGTCAGAATGATAACAGAAATTTGGCCAGTAAAACTGAAACTTTCTTAAGAAAAAACTTGGAAAAAGTTTGTTTTGAAGATACTTAGCAAAATACTCAGACTTTTGAGACCTTGAAGGATAACATAAAATACCAAGAGCCACACAGGTAACATGCAGTGCAAATGCTGCTGTCTCTTTACAGTAGCACTTTACATCAATGGACATAACATCTGGGAATAGGGAGTTACAAGATGGATGGCATAAGATCTTTTGCATTTTGAGGAAGAAGGTGAGCTCCAAGAAAACCCTGTGGGGTGTCACTGCAAGCAAAGGACCCATGGGATGGGCTGGAGGACGTGGTTATGTGGATGCAGGCAGATATAGGCACCAGCATCCTTGTAGGGTGACTGTCTCCCAGAGCTCTGCTCTCAGTCAGCACCCAAAATCCAGGACTGCTTCCATATTGAAAACAAAGGACTACTCTTTGAAAATCCTTTTTGACATATAAAATGAAGTAGTGCAGTTTTCAAATTTGAAAGATAGCAATCAGGGGTGGTGCACAAGCATAGAACTCCTACAGTTTTTCCTGCTAACTCACTCCAGGTGTTAGAGCAGAGGGACAATTATGAAAAATATGTCTTGTCAAATTCTAGCTCCTTTTTCACTACACAATTTAGGAAACAAATGGTTTCCTGAATTTAATCTGCTGTCAGGCTTTTCTTCTCATCTTCATTGATATTTTTTTCCTAGATGCAAATTCCAGTGGCAGGATGATACTTATGTTAATTGAGACAATTGAAAGTTCTGGGTTGTAGGGGTAAAAAGGAGGTTTTTTTTCTGTTGGTAGGAAATTAGATCTTGAGCTTCTGATCAAAAACTAGTAAGGGTTCTAGGATTTTTATTTTTGTTTCTCTCTAGGTAGAAATATAAACTCTTGAAAGAGAGTGGTCTGAAGATACAAATGGTAAATATTCTGAAATCCCAACAAGAAACAAGTAACCACAGTCTTAGCAGAGTGGTATCAGATGGAGATCTGTCCTCACCTTTCAGGCTGACAGTAACTTTTCTGTTAAAGTGAAAATTGCATTGCAAAATCTTTTCAGATCCAGACCTACCAAACACATTTCATATCCAATTTTAGTGCTTTTTCTCCTTAATTTCAATGTGGGCAGGGTTGAATCACTTCAGCTGGCAGACGTGGCAATGCCATAGGGCTTTAGACAGGGAATAAAGCAGTAAAAGGGTCTCAGCTCACTACCAGCTTTTATCAGCTGTGATACAGAACAAAATGTTATCGGTTTCAACTGTTTGCACTCAGTCTGATATTGCTACCCACAAGGCATCTGCTGCAAGATTTAATTTTGTCACACTGGTAAGTGTTTTTACCAGGGGAAATAGTTGAATGTGTGTAGCTAATGATAGGGCACGTCTGCTGTTGTGCTGTCAAAAGCATCCATCTAGATGTAAATATTTTACATAAGCTTAAAAAGACAAAGGCTAACATGATTTCTGCTGTTTGTACACATATCAGCACTGCAAAGGGTGAAACATCAGTCACATTTCTCTAGAATTGGCTAGGGATATGAAAATCTCTAATAGCTTGCTACTCCGATTGCAAGCACATTTCTCCCGGCCTCTCTTAATAAGAAAGATGCAATCTCTGCAGGGGGAAAGAGATAAAAGGCCAGAGAGGGTAGAAGATAACACACTCACCTGTTGGAGATTCAGAGCTGCTCTTCATTTTTCCTTATGTGCTGTAATGGATCCTGTTCATCAGACTAAAAATTTAATGGGTGTGTGGGGCATACAGGGAAATAGATATCAATTAAGTGAAAAAGACTTTGGATTTGAAAAAAGGTAACACATTATTCGAATAAAGGAACAGCAAAAAAGTCCAACAGAGAACAGCCTGTGTTCCTAAGTGACTCTTTGCTGTTTAAAATGAGCAGATCAGAACACTGTGCTGTTGTTTAACTGCGTAGTGGCTTTGACTTTGGCACTTGTATTTTTTGTGTGCTTCAAAAGCTTGAAAACTGAAATTATGAAAATGACTGGAATATGAGGCTTTCATTCTTACCTTTTCCATTTTCTTTCTATTTATATCAAATAATCATTTTTCCCTTTGCCAGTTAATTTATATCTAGAAAAAATAGGAGACTTTGAAAAAATGTGAATTTTAGGGTTTGTGGGCGTTTTTGTCACTAACACTTGTTGTCATCTTGTAAGGGCATATAGGCTGCTAAAATTTGAGTTCCAAGCTCATATGCCTGGATCAACTGCTGGAACTAATTTTAGGCAAGCCCTGTGTCAGCAGGCTAAAGGGAGATGTGCACCATGACCTGCAGCAGACCTTGGGTGCACAACAGCTGTGTTGGCAGTGATTAAATCTTTCAGTAACATCACTGTGTCCTGCAGAGGAACACATTCTGGATGGCGTGTTGGGTATGAGGTTCCAGTGTCCCTTCCTCCCTGTCAGATGAACCAATGCATCTCATACTTGGCCATTAGCACTGCAATTTTCTCAGCTGAATGTTCCTAAGACGATTTGCTTTCACAGTAAACCAGCACTTTCAAGTTCCCTTTATTCCTTTAGATGAACTGTTGCAAGTTTTTTTCTTCTAAAATAACTACTTTATCTTGAAATAGCAAGTGTTAAGGAAAGTTTAAAACCAGAAATTTAAACTTAAGAAAGCTAGAAGCTTGAGAATCGTGTGAATTCATGTTTTCGATTCTTTCAAGTATGCACACTATTAAAGAGAGAGAAAATGGAATTATCTCACCTATTTTATATACTAGTATAGATTTGACCCAAACTGATTATTTTCTTTTAGTGAAACTGAAATTCACTGCCAAATCGAAGGCAGCTTCCTTCTTTCTTCCCAGTCAAATGTACTGGTTAATATGAAATGACAGCTTTGAAATACCTGTAATCACTAGACTCCCTAAGACTGATCACTTTGTGTGGTGCTCTGCACTGTTGTAAGGTCTTTGTTCCTATAAAATATGACTTTTCTTTTCCTTTTCTGTTAGTTGGAAAGACACGTGTACTGTCTCATAGGAATAGCACTGGGGGCCCTTAAAAGGATACATATATTCATGGCAGCTGCCTGGGTTTGGTATTTTTTGAAAATTTG
>VZRX01023561.1:0-28853 GCA_013398075.1 Notiomystis cincta | reverse complement strand
TTTTTTTTTTTTTAACTTTGTCAAGATTTTTAGCACATGCCTTTCATTTCTGAATATAAAAATATCTATTCTTGGCTCTTTTCCTTGATTAGTCCACTCATTCTAACACACTTTCATATCTCCCAAGGACATTACATTGGTAACTTCTATTCTAAACCTCGTGAATTTTTTTCCCTCCCCTGTTGTTAGATAGTAAAAGATTTTAAGTTTGTTGTTAATTTCACACATTCCTGGTAAGGAAGAATGGTTGTCATTGTTCTAAACATGAAGTAGTATTTTTTTATTTATTATGCCTCTGCATGCAGGCCTTGGATGAATTAGTGTTTGTACAAGTGACATGACAGGAAGGATCATTATTTCTATTGCTGCCCTCTGGGGAATTCACTAACTTGGATGTGAAGATTGTGACATTTTCAAGCTCAAATACTCTGTTCTCTTCTGGCAGTTGCTTCCGCTCTTTCTTTCTCAATTTTCAGGTTTTTTTCTGTCATGAATGTCTTTCTGTCCTCTACAAGTTCTGCTGGAAAATCCATGTTAGCAGCAATGTTACATTTCACAGCATCCAAATATGTAGGGAGTTTACTCACAGAGCCCAGGCTGCTGCTTACAGCTCTGAAAGTTGAAGTTTTTCCTAGATTTAGAAGGGTACAGTATAATTTCTTAGCATTTAAACTTTCTGTTTGAATCACAAAATGTTTATGTAGTAATATTTCATGAGGTGACAGGAATAGATTTTCCAGTGGTTGATGGATAAGGGTTCAAACACAATCATATGGTAGTGTTTTTTGGGTTGGTTTGTTTGGTTTTTTTATTTGTATTTTTGGTGTTTTTTTAAAGCAGTAGTTTTCTTTAGTAGTGGCCTTCCCTAAAATGGACTCTGGTAATCTCTCCTTCCTAACAATTTAAACAAGTAAAGTCCAACCTTCTATCTTGGTTATGTTTTTGTTTTTTTTTTTTGTCTATGCCATGTGAAAAAGTAAAGTCTAACAAGTCTATTACAAAACTGGTTTCAACATCTGTTTTCTTGTTTGGAATGCCACTATAATCCCCATGTTCTTCCTTCTTTATTATGTAGCTGTAAATGTGTTCAACTTATTTTTACTGGGAAATACAAGCTTAAAAATAATTTAGCTTGGGTAGAATTCCCACATTTAAATACACGCTGTCTGAGGGAAGGGGAAGTGTTTCTGCTGACTTTCATGACAACATATTCACAGACATGGACAGCAAATAATCATGAGCTGCTCTTGTGTTAGCAGGAATCCAAACCCACTCTATTGCCTTTGTGTCTTTGTTGATGGTGGAGATGTGCTCTGTGATCCTTGCCTCTTCTATGTGGTCTTGGCAACCCTATGAAATACTTTGCTTTAAATAAAACCTATATCTGAATTTAAACATGTCAGAGATGCATTATAATATTTTAAAATTTTTCCAACCTTAAATGTGAGTTGTGTTTTCTTTAGTAATGATTGGCAGTGGGCATCTGTGATCATGACATTAAAGTGCACCTTGCAGCTACTCTCTTAGATGCACAGATCAAACTGATAAAATACTTACTCCAAAATAAAAGGAAAAGAAAAGACTGAAACAAAACCAAACTAAAAATGCTCTAGCAACTCCAAGCCCCACCTTCTGGCCTTTCTGACATATTACCACAAAATTGTTGTGAAATTAATCATAAATTAACAACCCCATCACTGGCCATCATTAACTCAATTTCTGTAACATTTCTTAAGCTGAGCTTTACACTTGACTGGGTTTTAAGGTTTTTTAAGCAATGGTATATTCCTACCTTACCTCAGCTGGATTCAATCTGAATAAGTGATTGCATGTTCTTGCTTTTTGTTTGTTCTACTAAAGAATTAACTGTATCAATATTAACATGTGACACTCATAATAGGCTGTAATATTATTGTGATTGAAATAATGATGTATGTAAAACAAGTTACAGTCCCTGAATAAAACAAATTACAGTCCCTGAATAGATTTGCTTTTTTATACTGACTTCTATTTAGCTGTGTCATCCTTACTTGAAGTCCCCACGAAGGAGGATTAAATTTCAAGGCAGAACTACCTTGCCATTTCTTGCCATGATGCAGTCTGCCTATCTACACTTAATCCTAAAGGTATTTATGGAAGACGTGAGGTTATTCTTTTTGAAGGAAGGATACTGAATATTGTTCTGTCTAACATCAGTGAATTGCTTCCTTGGGAATGAATTGAGAAGTTTTTAAAGCATTGGCCATGACAACACAGAATTACTGGTAACCAAGCTTCTTGCAAAGCCAGCTCAAGTTTCTCCTTTACTTTCTGGGACATTGAAAGATTCTGATACTTTACTGCCTCACTGCTAGTATCTCATGATAGTTAAAACTTCATCATGACAGTATCTGGTGACAGGTTCTTGATCCTAGTATTACTTTGAAATAAGTATGTTTTGGTGCCCTGGGCATCTTTTAAGAAAGGAAGCCCCAGCAGGGCAAACTTTCTAAGCCTGTTTCATGTCAAGTCTTTAACCTTTGTAATATCCATACTATTAAATGCCTACATTTTGGCTAAAACATCCCTAGCTTTCTCTGAAAGCTGCTGCCAGAACCAACTCCAGCACAGTGAGGAAGAGCCAATAGCTTCTGGTTGAGATGAACCTTCTGAACTTCTGAACCTTCTGAACTGAAGTTGCCAGAGGGTAGCTGTTATTTCTCTAGAGATGAGCAGCTCAGATGCCTGAGTCGTCCTGTTATTGGGGCCTGGAGGTGGCAGCAGCTACATTAACCTGGAGGAAACACTGATATCTGCTTCAATTTTTGTGTGGCTGCAGCTGGGAGAATTTCTCTGAAGATGTTAACTTTGCTGTGCAGAACTTGCATTAGCAAGGCTCCAGCAGTGGCCTGGAGCAGTGTTGCTGGCTGCATGCCTTCTCTTTGGAATGATGGTAGAAAGCCATACTCATGGAGTAAATGCCATACTCAGTCCTGCAAAGCTGACCTTGGCACACTGGCATGACAAGAGATCATCTGGATTGAAAAAAATATTTGCTCTAAAGTTCTGTGTTTTAGAGTCTTGTTACACCACCTACAGTTTACCTAATGAGTATGAATAGAGGTAGAGTTTCCTGTGGTAAGGTCTTGCAAACAGCACACCCATGCATTTTTTTGTTGACTCCTGAAAAGATCTCATTGTGCTTTATCTGCAGTTCTGGTTGCGTTCCCTTGATAGCAGGCACACATCTTCCATGGCAGGCACTCACTGCTGCTTGCTGTCCTCTCTGACTGAGGTGGGTAACACCACCTGCAACCTCTACCCCTCTTGGAGGTGAGGTCCAACACCCAGACTAGGCCAAACACAGTGCTATTTGTGGTCTTGTTGATTTATAATGATGCTGGAGACTAATGCTTGAGATGTAATTGTGACATAATAAAAAACTAACAATATGATTGTTTGCAAGGTCATCTAAAAGGGGTGTTCTATTAGTCTGGATGGGATGAAAGCAGACTGAATTTGGCAAAAAGTCTAGCACTCTATAATTTGAGGCAACATCTTTCAGTCTGATATTAACTGTATGGCTGGAAGTAGAAAATAGATGCATTGAGAATTTAGGCATTAGGCTAAGTATTATGTTGGATAACTTAGAGTTCTAATTGACTGACAGTGTAATTGTCCACCTGGACAACTGTTATTCTCTACCCTAGTAGAGAACTTTGAGCACTCAGCTGCTTGAGCTTCCTTCTCAGCTCTATCCTTTGAGCATTCAGGTGATGTGATACAAACTTTGTAATGCACTGAATTTCTTGAAACAAATACTGTCCTGAAATGCAGTTGAATTAATGCATTTTATACTTTTAGAGGCAGCTGGACTGAGTGAGGAGTGAAATGAGAAATCAAGGGCTTGGACCATGTTGTATGGGATGTGTAGCCTGCACAGTAAATTAAGATAATATGATATTATCTCCCTTCAATATTGCTTTTCTCTTCACAGGCATCAGTATTGCACCAAGCTCAACATACTTATGTAATATAATCTAAAACTTGCTAACATCTATATAGTTAACAACAAACCTTCAAGTGCTAATTAAAGGGTATCTTTGGTGTCTGACTGGTATTTTTTTTCAAACACAGCAATTTTGTGTGGTGATTGGTACTGAATTCCAGAGTGGTGAACCAAGGAATACGAATTTAGGCAGACCTTGCTGCCTGTGCAGACCTTATCTTGGGTGAATTCTGCTCACCCAATACTGCCTCAGCATTGATTGCTGCTCAGCTGGTAGCTGCAGCAGGGCTTACCCCCAGGTAGCCAGTTAATGAACTTGGTCTAAAGTGGGATTCACTGTCTGTACTAGAAAAATTACTATTTCCTGGTTTGATTTTGGCACCTAACAACTAGTCTGGTCAAAAATTTGCTGTCACAGCTCAGATCTGAGCTTGGGCAGGGATATTTTCAGCAGGCATTTAATGAGATTTGGAGCCAAAGGAAGTTTTCCAGCATAATTATAGGATCTTTTATGCCAGCTGGCATGTTTAATCTATGTCCCTGGGTATGTTTTATTTGCTAATATAGACAAAGCCTTTTATTGTTAAAGTTCTAACCTTTCCCTACTAAGAATAGAGACTTAAAGGTCAAAGTGTTTTCTGACTACCTGAGACTCCACTGAGAGATTAAACTCATCTTTTTTGTCAAGCTGAGTGGTGGATACATAAACTATCCTGTCAGCTGGGATGGGAGATATCTTGGGCTAAGGACTGTTGAGTCCCTGTAAGATTGTGGTTTTTTTTTCTGTTCCAGCTTCAGAGCATGTCACTTATGTGTTCTTCCACTACACTAAAGCACAAGAAGTAACTCATTCTTGAGAATCCTTGCAGTGATATGACCAGAAACTGGTAAAAGATGAACCTTTGGCTCTGAAATTTCTTCTTACCCAGCTAAAAATCCCTTATGCTTTCAAAACCTTGTAGAACTAAGAGTGCTTTTAATCCCTTGTTTTTCTGTCTTTGGAGATTTTTTTGAGTGGCATTGTAGGAACCAAACGTGTTTCGTTGGACCTTTATTCCAGAAAGTGTTGGCATAACACTTAGGTGGGTATTTGAAAAGCCACACAAGGCTGCTGGTGGTACATCCATGGCCAATAGGTCTCTTGAAAAGCAAAGAGCTGCTTGGTAGTCTGAAGGCAGGCAAGCTCTCTGATCGTGCATGCCTAGGCAGAGAATTGTGGCTTTCTCATCTGGAGGAGGAGGTCAAGTGATGATTAATATTTTTATAAGCTTTGTGAAAAGAGCAATCTGCAACACAAAGTGCCTTTGGACTAAAAGGCACACTTACACTGAAGTACCTGCTTTTGGTGAAATTTTCTAATACTTTGTTTCTGAAACTTGTGGGGGGTTAGATTGAATGGATTAATGCTTTTATTTGGGTAGGTCTTCTATTCCTTTAGGTTGGGTTTTCTTCTTTAGTTAACATTTCTGACTGCCCACCTCCAAATTCAGAAATGACCCAAATTTTTCAGGTTTGAAGCAGCTATGTCACCTATCTCAGCCAGCAGACTATCCTTCACTGCAGTCATATATGAAATTTGGCTAGAATCTTCAGATAGAATGAATATTCAAACAGTTTTGAAGATGACTTAACTATGTGTCATTGATTAAGTGTATTTTAACTGTAATCAGAACTCTGTTATTCAATTACAAAGCCAATCTCAATTCAAGTTACGTTGCTTGGTTAAAACCTTGGGGTTTTCTCTAGACACTTGCATAGCAGACAAAAAATCTGTCATGAAAATAAACTTGTTGATATTTTGATAGGAGTATAGTAATCTCATTATTAAATTATTTAGGTAATTATATGTCATTCTGTAAATGTTTTTGTACTTGGTACAGTACCATGCTTATGGCAAATACTTGTAGCACCCCTACAGGTTACATTCTCTGGGGAAATGTTTGCCATCATGGTTTGAGAGTTTCTGGACTTTTGTTAGGACAATGTCTTTCTTTAATTGAACCATAAGTTTGTTTTTAGCAGCTGTTTATCTTTCAGTTAGCTGCTGCTGCTATTGTAGACTTGAAGAACAAGTTTGCTCATTTAAAACCTTATCTAATTTTTTGCATTAGATTATTTAGTGTAACCAAATTGATCACCCCTATTTACAGACCCTGTCTTCCATAGAAAAAAATCAGCAATTCTATGTAGCTAGAAAGTGTCATCCCCAGAAGTCCCAAAAGTTGACCAGTGTCATGCAGATGAAGAATTTGCTTTACGTCTTAAGTTACTCATGAAAGAATTTTGCCATGGGTGAGGGTCTCATATACAACATGAACATAGGTAACCAAAATGCTTTTGCACCCAGTAAAAAGCCTGAAAGACAGTTATTTTGACCCTACATATAATGTGGCTGTTGCTTGATCTCCAGAAAAACAACCAAGGCCTCACTAAACCCTTGTTCTTTTGTATGATGCAGTTGGCCTTTTCTGCCTTAGCTTCCCTGCTGTGGCTGCTAAAGGCACAGAGATGTTTTACTACTGATGAGTGAGGGTGTAGTGAGGGATTAATATCCTGTCCCTCTGCACAACAAGATCTCCTTAGTGTAAGGGAGGTGATAATTTTGTATCTTGGATTTAAACCTGCAGGTATGCTGCAGAAAGGTTAAAAAAAAAAGGTTAGTTTGTGATGTTAAACCTACTTAAAAAAAATTAAAAAACCAATTTGGATACTTAAGGCAGTGCAGCAGTGAATGCACAGACAGGGTGAGGCAGGAAACGACAAGACAACATTGGAGATAGCTGAGTATTGCCTAAGTGTTTTGCCAAGTGATAGCTATCAAGAAATGATATGGTTTTCAAAAGTGATAGCAACTGACTTTTGTTACATTTATATAGTGGTCTATTAAGTGGACTGCTCCAAATCTATCTTGTATTTTTACATATAAAGCAGATTTATCTCTTTCACTTGAATTGTCTTAACTCACTTTTAGGATAGATAATGTTTTTCCCTTCCCTTTTCTAATGAAATACAGTATTCCTTCCTTATATAAAACTGCCCTTTTGGACCAATAAGTTTCTGCTGACTTCAACCAAGGTGGACATGCTTATTCAGAAATTCACCTGGAGGTAAAGTATTTTTAAATAAACAAATATGCAGTGCTGGCCCTTGGAAATAAAAATCTCTCAAATCTAACTCTGCCAGTTGGTATAAAATATCTTTGTGATATTTTGTCCTGTCTGTTGATGAGAATCTGAAATGGTATGATTGTGTGATGTGCCTCTGTTTGGATCTTAGAACAGGATGTTTCTGTCTGTGGATATCCCCATACTGCACCCATTTGAAACAGAAGCTGAATAACTCATTGTGATTTTTTGTGTTCCTTTTCAAAAGATGCATTGCCTGTTGTAGTGAATCATTCATGCTACAAAAAAAGAAATAAAATTCTTGTTTATAAAAAATACTATATAAGGCATCCAGTATATTCAAATTCTGTTAGAACTGCTTATGAGTGGCACCTTATTTGGTATATTTTTTGATTAAGTGTATCACAGCTGTGGATAAATATGAAATCAGTAGTCAAATAAGATAAATAGTCAATCAGTGGTCAGTTATGGTATTCTCCTCTGTGTAACATCTGAAATCTCAAAGAGTGGGATGTAGTTTTATGTGTTGCAAAGTTACAGGAATAGGCTAGTAAAAAACATTTTTCTAGGTTAGCTCTTTAGATGACTGAGAGATTTTTTTCAGGATTTTAACAGTTTATTCTTTTTTATGTACACTTTTCTTCTTTAAATCTGGTGAACTGAAAAAACGGCAGCGTTTCAACCCCCTAGCCTGAGGGGTTTAATACAAACATAAAAACAATAGTCAAAACTTTGTCTGCTTTTGTGATGTCACTGGAGTGCCCTATGTGTTGTGATTATAGCTATTTACATTAGTCCAAATATTTATGTAATGCACAACGGTGAAAGTATGAGGTGCTAAGTAGAGAATTACCATTTTCTTTACAGGAGAGGTGTTCATTTCTATGAGCAGATGACGTCTGCATGTTTTTAGGGAAATGACTTTCAAGCTTCCAAGTTTTTCAGGAAAACATTCATAGCACCATATACCAAGGAGAAACATTTGCTCTTTCTCTTTTAATTCACTCATCTTATACTTGTCAGCTTGTCTTAAATGTAGAACAGAACCAAAAGAAGCATCTATAATTGCTATGTTAATTCCTTTCTGTGAATTGAACTTCCCCATCTTCAGAGTAGCCCAGACACCTCCCTGAAAGAGGAGGCAAAACAGTGTTTTATCTCCTTAGCTAAAAACACCTGTGGCTCTGGCGGGCAATCAGCATGCCCAGGGAGCAGGGCACGAGTCAGAGGCTCTTGTGATGTGCTAAATTCACACCTGGTTAGAAGGTACTTTCATTACCCCCTTTCTTGCAGTGTTTTAAAGTCAGGTTAATCAATAAAGAAATGTCTCTAAAAAAACCCTGCACATTATTCAGTGCATTAGAGCCTTATGGTTTTCAAATTTCCTTTCCTCTTTTATTGTCCTCAAATTGCACTGATCAGGCAATTATTTCAGCTCTATCATAGACCAGAGAGCAAGTTCCAGTAGTGGCAAACAAATACATTTTAAAAACTTCTTTGTAGGTCAGAAGGGAATAGAAAACACAATAGCAGTGCAAACTGGGTCCTATTGGCAGTCCTTGTTTAGGACAGCTGGGTCTTCCATTCCCTTCTAACATGTTTTTGATTACTAGAGCTTGCCTTTTGTTTTCTGCATTCCCAGACATGTCTGAGCCTTGAAAGGGGGCCTTAATACAACCATTTATATACTCTTGGATTTAAATGTCCATTCAAAAATACAACAATAAAGCAGTGAGGTACATCAATAACTGTGTCAGAAAACTAGGAATTAGATGATTATTGATGGATGATTACATGATTGTGATGACTTGTTGTACGGAGATTGCCATGTTATCTGGTAATTCTTATTTCAAAATATTTATGAACAGGGAGGAATGATAGGCCTTCCATTATGAGTGGACAAAAATGTCAGCTGAGTGCTTTTAAATTTTATTGCAGCCTTTTTAGAAAACCAAACCTACTGCCTCAGCTCTTTTTTTCTCTTTGAGGCTCCTGGGGTAGAGATCAGGTTGCACCTGTTATGTGGGCAGGTGATGGGCACTAATTGATTTGATGGGCATATTCTGGAAGACAGAAGGCACTTTCAGGAATTTTTTGAGAGTTTTCAAGCAAAATAGATGAAAAGACATGCACTGTTGTGGGATTTTTTGCCATATTGGTCGACATTGTTAGCTTCAATGAATTTGACTGGGAATTCAAAACAAAACTTGAGCAGACTCAGAATAAATTAGAATAAAATCAAAGACAATACTTGCAGGATGCCCTGTGAGGAAAATCTGTAAACTTTCATACAGTTCTAGCTGACAGAAATCCTGTTCTCATGCTAATGTAGCCAATAATGAAGAAATGTGGGAAAAAAAATACAGTGAATGTGTTGTACAAGCAGAATTGTGCTGAACCAGCCTGAATAATGGTGTTCTCTATGGGATGCCAGCCAGCCCTTTAATGGTTACTGCTGCTGCAAAAGCTCTTGCTAATCCTGCACCAGGAATTGTTTTTCTAAATCATGTTAGGACTTTGATTTCATTGTAATAGATGGAGGCAAGGGGGGCTCGGGGCTGGGGACAGACAGCGTGTCCCTTTGGAAGCAGGGTGCATTGTAATGGTGTGTCATGCTGGAATTGCAGCTGACAACAGCCTGCACAAGGACCAGTGGCTTGAAGGAAGCACTGTCTGATTCCTGGGCTCTTTTCTCACCTGGGAAATTTGTCTGCTACAGACCAGGCTCATGGTGACGTCTGGGACTCCTTTGACTCAAATGCTTTTTTAGTTGCAGCCCAAAAGGGTGACAGTTGTGTCAACACTGTATGAGAGGAAGAAGGAAACAACAGCTAGTCTGGCTGCCAGCACCTTGAATTTCAGGATTTAGCAATGCCATCTTACCCTGCAAGGAATTTCCCTTTGAAAGCCAGATTTTAAATGTGGATAGAAATATTCTGGTTTCATAGGTATTTAGAAGTCAAGGAGATCTAGCAGAAGACATGCATTCAGAATAGCTCAATTTTTCCCTTAAAATCCACACTGAAGTCTGTTCTATTTTGCTGATCAATAGATAAATATTGGGATAGTGAAAGGAAGAGAGTTTCATTTAGCAACAAAAAATGAAGATCTGTTTGTAGATGTGTCTCTGTCTAAGAGCAGGGATTTCACTGATGAAAAACCCAAATGTTCCCTGCTGAGATTTCTGTTTTTAGGAGATTAGAGAACATTAAAACATACATAAGTAGAAACTATTGCTGAAGACAACTGAGGAGTTTTGTAATAATGCTGAGTACATGTGGATGTACTTAGCTCTGTGGATGACTCCTGCAGGAAATGATCTCCCTGCTTAGTAGAAGACAGGGTGGTTCAGCTCACATGGCTGCCTGGCAAACTACCTAGGAAAGGCATCAGAATCCTTCTCCCATTCCTTTCTTTTTTCCACTTTGTTGTTTTTAATGCCTGTTTTAAGGGAAGGTGATCTTTTGCAAAATTCTCAGCAACCCAAGCCCAAGGAAGGTGTGCAATAATGAGCAAAGAGTTATTTAGATCAGTTTCAGAATGTCAGTATTCCATTAAAAATTAAAAATACTTCCCAATGATTACTTTAATGCAAGTCTCCCTGGAAATACAATCACAAGCTTAAAAAATCCTATTTAATTGAAAATTATAGAAGTTAAGCTTTTTAGTTTACAAGAGATGTTCTGCTGGTTTGGGTAATTCCTGAGTGTAGGCCATCTATTAGACCACTGTTCATTTTTCATCAACTATGAATCCTCAGGTACCCTTTTATCTGACTTGGGCATCTTTATCTTGTAGTCAGGCATAGAATTGTACAGCTAACATTATTATTCATAAATTGCTTTTAATTAAAAGTCTCTGCAAAATCAACACTGAAGTATCTGCCTGTTATGATTATAGGTAAGTTAATAAACATTCATTTGCCTTGCTTCTTGAGAGAACCTAGTGTTACTGCATAGCACTTTTATAATCACAGTCTGAAGCCCACAGAACTTCTTCATAAATCAGATTAAAAAATACTTTCTTATAAAGCTAAGTGACCTTATAGATCAATGTTTCCAGATAAGATCCAGCATAAGCTACTCCAAAGACAGAGAGCATCAATCTTAGGTGATTCATTTCCTCAGCTACTCCCAATGCAATTTAGGGAATAGACAGTCTCTGCAATAAAAACCTTTCCCAAAAGGCTGAATATTTATACTAAGCTGTTCTTAATAAGCACAAAAATCGCATCATCTCATGTGTAAGAGCTTTGTATAATGCATTTGAAAAATCAAATGAGAAAACTTAATGAACATTGTGTGTTTTGTTTTTGTTTTTTGGTGTGGTTTTTTTTTTTCTTTTAATGAACCATTTTTCTATCAGAACAGTGTTTCTCTTTTATTCAATATGAAAAACATAATGCAACCTTCTTGTTGTGGCATCAGCTAGTTTTACTAGTCGACATTTTACCATCCTTCAGTTTTCTGGGAGATCTTTATTGTCAAATTTACTGCCCATTCACAAGCATGTTTAAGAATGATGGCTGTTACGTGCCCTGGCTGCAGGAACTGTGCTTTGCATGAAAGAACTGGAAGTCAGAAGTGATCACTATGTTAAAAAAAAATAAATTCCAGTACTGGTTACCTCTGTTTTCTGGGAGAAAGATAGGAAAAATAGTTATTTATATCTCAAGAAATAATTTTAGGATTTTGAATGCAAAGTGTTTTGGAAATCTGAACTTAAAACCTAGAACTCTGAAATCCTATGTTGTCATTTCTTTTTATTTTGCAAAAAAGTAGCAGAAGAAATTAGAAAATACTATGTCACGCTTCTACTGTAAAACACAACAAAATTTGATTTGTAGAAAAAAGTGTGGTGTTTAGAAGAATGTCTATGGGTGGAGTTCACAGACTTGAGACTGAAGTGGGGGTTCAGGAGTAGGGGGTGCTTTGAGTGTGGCCCCTTGGAGATGGGCAGATGTGACAGAGAGGGCAGCAGGAGAAAGGTTAGTTTTCATTTGGTCTGTGTTTTGGGTCATGCAGGGAGAGCAGCCAAAAGTGTACATGGCTTAGGAAACAGGGTGGAATGACAGGTGGTGGAAAAAAAAGTTGAGCAGTTTAGAGATTAACAAATATTTGTTTAAAAAGGTAAATGACATTTTATTTGTTGTTTTTTTTTTTTTTTTCCTCTATAGGCCAGTATGTCAGAGCACATCCAGTCACTCTCTTATGGAATCAAACACACAAGGTAGCATTTGGTATTTACAAAACAGGCAGAAGATTTTACTTCTGCGAAAAGGCTTATTAACCATGTTAGAAATCATGAACAAAAGCTGGCAAACTTGAGCTGATGAGCTGAATTCCAAAACATGAACTACTCAATAGCAGTGATTTGATTGAAATGCTAGTGCATATTTAAAGCACCAAATAGTTTAATATTTGTCTCTGGGTAATCTGATTCCTTCTTACTCTGTCTCTTTTATTTCCACAGCCTAATTCAGGAGTTTTCTGAGTGTAAATTAAGACATAATTTATATTCTGGTAGGCAGCTGAGTTAGGGAGCTGTAGAAACTGTAGTCAGTCACTACAATGGACAGCATATTCCTATTGGTAGCATGTGTCACTCAGCAAAAAGTCAGGTGATGGTTTTGCCTAATAAAGGACATTTTCCCCACAATAGACAGAACTAACTAACAAAAGCTGGTAAAAGCTGGTGTGTTTGTGAGAGCAACTCAGAAAGTCTGCACCAAGTATGAGAAAAATACCAAGAAATGTAGATGCTGGGTTAATTTGCTAGGTTTCTTGGGGTTGCCCTCTCCAAGTAGCTAAATTGTTGTTCTTCAACAGTTTGGTATTGAGATATCAAACAGTAAATATCATACCTAGAAATAATACTTTGCAGCCTTTTTATATCTGGGCTAAGATTCGTCAAAAGATGTGCAACTTAGTTCTTGTTCAAGGTAGAGACTGGTGTGACTCTCTTGGCCTGTTCCTCTGTCCTTTGGGCAGCAAACAGCCCTAGATCTGTTTGGTCTGGACTTGTATATGTGCTGTGTGTTGACTCTGGGAATGCTCAAAAAAAACACATTAAATGAGAAATTTCTGAGGCTTGTGGCTTTTCAGCCATTAAGAGAGCAGCTTGGATCACTCCTGCTTTTGAGACTGCTTGTTATCTCCAAGTGAGGGGACCTTCATGCCTGGGAATTCCTCTCTCTCTTCTACATTGGGTTGTACCAGCCCAGTAAGGGCAACAGTTCCCAGTCACTCTTTCAAGTTTGGTTTCCTTGAGTAGCCAGAGTGAAAATGGGTTCTGGCTTTCTGGAGTTTTATGAGTAAATTATATGCACAGCAATTAATGTTTTCTGGTAAAAAAAATAACTTAAATAAATGCTGCTAACTACTCTCAGCTTTTGAAGCTCACTTTCTTAGCTTTGTTTTATTTTGATTTCTCTGGAATCAAGGTAGAATTGCTTTCTGTGTAGTGAGGTTTTTTGTTTCCCAAGGTAGTCAATACCATTAATGTAAAAAAGGCTTTTTTTCTTCTTTTTTTATCATTCTATTGTTAGCTTCCTTATGACAAGAATGAAAAAATAGTCAATTTTGGTAGTGATAATTGCTATGAAGCGACACCAACAGAAAAATGCACTGCAAGGATTCATGCTAACATGCTGCCTGTCAGTATTAAATGTGTTTACATTTCAGAATTATTGTCACCTTTAGCTGTCCAGGAAAAAAAACAAAAGCTGTTAGCCGAGGTAATTTCCAAGGACATAACAGTTAAGAGGAGGTGAGGGTCAGTTTGTTTAAATAGGTTTCAATAGATGTAATTTTTTTTAACATAAGTATTTCTCAGGCAAATTAATCCTCTGAAATACAGCTTTCTGTATTGAGTGTTGCTGATTCAATGGTTATTTCCTATGAAGATGATCATAAATTGGAATGCTGGTGAACATGCACTTTAGGGTTTCCAGTACAGAAACAGCTGTTAGCAGAGAGTGGTCGTGTACACTCTGTCAGGGAGGGTTTACTGCAGCCCTGGGTGAGCTATTTTGGCATTCCAGGATATGCAGCTTAATAGCTGTCCAATATTTAAACAAGGGGAACAGCTTGGATTTCAGGCCCTGAAAGCGCTAACATTCCTTTCTTGCACAGTCCCAGAGGGCCATGTGGTGCCTTTAATTGTGAACAAGTAAACATTAGTCTGGTGGCTGGAGCAATTCAGGAGATGAAATGAGACAGAAGTTGTCTCTGCAGGTGGGTTAACAGCTGCTGCCAAGTGCCTCTCTATCTTACTATCTCAGAGCAAGCCACAGAGATGAGCCTGAATAATTTCCAGTGTCATATAAAGACTGGCAAACAGCAGGGGTGATTTGTTCTGATTCTTGTGAAAAAGATTGATGCAGAGTTTGTTTTTGAAGATTTGAAATTGAGAGAGAAAAACTCACTATTTTAGTTCTCCAGTCATTTAAAATCTTAATATAGGTATGCAGATTCTAGCTCTTTTTTTTCTGGTTTCAAGCAGTAAGCAATTAACCCTCTGAATGCATCTCCCTATCATTTAGCTATCAATTAGCTTTGTCTTAGTGCCTCACAAACTGTTACTAGTAAGATGTAGGACAATCTGTCTGAAACAAGTTGCTTGAAAATGTAATTACCTGGCTTATTTGTAGATGAATTCTTTTGACGGAAGCTTTAAGGAGGGGAGAGCAGAATATCATGTGGCGATAGCTCTGCAAAATTAAAGCCACTTCTCTCACTGCAGTCCTATTCAAATATGAGGAGCCCCTTTTTTAGCTGTAGGTTTAGCATGTTACTACTACTGCTGATATGAGTTTCCCATAACAAACAAAGAGGAGAGCAAGAATAGAAATTAAGATATATTAAACAGAAGAAAAAGGAGATTTCTTTGGGAAAGAGAACCTACAAACTACTCAGTGTTTAGTTGAGCTGTCTTCACTCTTCAAATGTCTCACAGCAAACTGACTTTTCCAATTCACTTCTGTGCACCTCAGTAACTGAAAGAGGGATGCATTTCCCATTATCTATACATGGCATGCATTAGCAGGCCATTTCTGTAAGTGCATATCTGTGATTGCAGAAAAAAGTTTGCTTTCTAACAAGCCATGAAAAGCAGATCAAATATGCAACTGAATCTGAATCCTGATCTGGGATCTAGCTGGCTTTTATGAGATAATAAGGGTCACTGTGGGTCAAGACTTGAATGGAATCTTCCAGGAAGAATAAAAGTCTGGTAGGAAGTACTCTTTACTGCATGCAGAAGTGGTGCTTGTCCTTTGACTCAGTGATACAACATAGCTTGAAAGATACTTATACTTTTAGTGTGTGGAACAACAGCTTCCCTCTGGAAGGTCTGGCACAATGTAACGACAGGGCATCGAAATATCTTGCACTTCTTATGGGCAATAAAACAAGCTGGGGAAATAAAAACTTGTCTAAACTCTTGAACAACAGACCAGCTTGATGGAAAGATTTTGTTTTCTGTCATAATGTGCCACTGGTTAATGTGTATTTATACCATTAAGAAGTAAATAATGGAATATATTCTAAGAAGCTCTAAAAGCTACAACAGCAAATGGATTAAGGAGCAATACAGTAACTTCATGAAGAAATTCCTTAGTGACAGTAACACATGATATTTGAAGGCAATCTTCAGGCCATGGAAGGCTAGTTTGCCACATCTAGAGAACACACCAGAGGATGGGTCATTCTGTGCATGCCTTACTTCCTGAGCTGGCTTTCCTCAGTGCCAACTCTGAGATAAAATAAATTCAGGGGATATTTTCCTAACCCCACCCATGCAGCCATTCCTACAACAATATGCACAGACAACAGAAAGCCTGTTTATAAAGCAGAATGAACTTTGTTTAGTTAGTCCATAGCTTTGAATAAAACAATTATGAAGAGCTGGGAATTCATGGATTGGCACTGGAACAAGGGAAGTGAAGAAAGCAGAGGGGCAAAACACAGTGTGTCAAGGAAGCTTTAAAGGTCTGTCAGCATAACTTTATCACAGATCCATTTATACCAGATAAAAATACACATCATTAATGTCAGTTAACTTATATTGTAGAATAGATGGATTTCTTTTAAGCTCTAGTGAATGTCTTGTTTTCAAATCCTATTGCAGAAATTTTCTGTAATCTCAGTTTATAACCATGGTTTCCTACTAATGCACCAGATTACCAGGTGACAAGGACCTGGACCAAGGCCCAGGTCTCACACTGTAAATGCCATTCAGTGAGTGCCACTCTGAATCTGAGGAAGCAAAAAAATTAAGTAGTGTTCTGCTTTGTTCTTCCTTGGTAATCATACCCAGACTACTTCAAATTTCCTGGTACCTTGAGAGAATTGCAGTGTGGAGTATAAAACACTTGTCATGTTGCAGTGTTACCAGGCCAGCGTAAATGTTGCATATAAACTGTTAAAAAAACTCCAAAAAAAAATTGAACAGAAGACTTGTACCTTTGTTTGGAAAAATTATATTTCACAATGACTTAATCTTTGCTTTTCATCCCTTGCTTTCTAGACTTACACCTTCTCTTGACAGAGACATTTCCAGAGTTTTAACTCTAAAATCTTTTCAGTCTTTTCATATTTAAAATAATGCATGCTGAAGTGAAAAACTGAGCATGCTGAAGACTGACACTCTGAAATGAAAACCTTGAGATTTAGATTAGTCCAAGAAATTAGGCATGCCTGCAGTTTTGTAAGGAGTGCAAGTACTGAACTATGTACTGTTATCAAAAGCTCTGGAATAACTCAATCCTGTCTTTAAGCAGTCTTTCAAAATCTAATTTCAGCTGAAGGTACAGATTGCTATTCAAAATGAAATTTTTAGGACTTCTCACCACCACCTTCAACATGTAAATGAATTAATGAAAAACAGCTTCTTGTTTTCATACATATTAAGTCACTCATGGAATCCCCATGCTTGGTCTGAATTTTTTCCATGGCAATCTCTTCCTTCTCATCTCCTGCAACTCCTTATGGGTGTTAATATAAATAATTGCACTAAATCGATCAATACAAATAACCCTTGCATTAGCAAAGGACTTTTGGTCTATAAAGCAGACTTACATTTCCCTTGGCAGTGTTGGGGAGCTCACAGAGAGCAGCAGAAGCACTGATCATGTATTTACAGAGCTCTAAGTGCAGAGGGAAGTTTTACAGTACGTCGGCAGGAGCACTCCCCGAGCAGCCCATCTGAGCTGCTGTGGCTGAAGGATGAGGCTGTTTAGCTCCAGGGGAGCAGGGCTGGAAGTGATCTGTAGTCTTTAGACTGAGGTAGCTTCCTGGTGCTGATGTGTAGAGGTGAGCCTGGCATAATTGCCTACTTTCCTTCTGCACATAAATGCAGTGGCTAATGATACGGGCATTCTGTACACCTTCAATTTAATCATGTGCTGGGAACCAATGCTACCTGCAAAGAACAACCTTCTGGGGACTTAAAGGAAAGTGGGATTTTGTTTGCCAAAGTAGTGTTTGATGGTGAATTCTTGCTTCTTCAGAAGATAAATCTCAGCCCTTAATTAAGATGATGCATCGTTGCCCTTTTGGGCTTCCAAATAGGGATGCTCTGTATCTACTGAGAGAGGATAAAAAGAAGCTTTCTAAGACAGATTTTGTGCTAAGTGAGAAATGAAAACTGACCCAAGGAACCTCTCTCATGCAGGCCAGTTTCACTTAACACAGCTTTCTCAGTAACATTAAAATAATGATGGTAATATAGGACCTAGTGCTGTGGGAGGGGGAAGAAGTGGATAAGGTGCTTCTCTATAGCTGCTTTGTAGAGTTTTTAAACTATTTTGTCAAGTTATATATGCTCAAGTGTTGTCCTGTACCAGTAGATGAAATGTGCTGACAGAGCCCTCTAGCCCTGCCAGACTATATTTTCATACACCAGTATGTTTTTCACTCTCTTTCCAGAGTTCCCCCTGTTTCTATATAATTCTTGTAAAAGAAAAAGTCTTTCCTTTGAGGAAATTCACACAGTACGGTGGAGAAAGCACTAGGTAAGGCACAAGAAGAATTAATTTCCTTTTTAACATGGTCCACTAAGTTGTTGAATATTTGGCACCTCACAGGTGCCAGAATTATTTGTATAATATTTGTCTGTCTTTGGAGGAAATATAAATACTTGACATAAGCAAGATGTAATTTTAAATCCTGCACTTGGGACAAAATGTATGTGTGTGTGTGTGCATGTGTGCATCTATATATATATACACATAAAATAGAGTATAATAAATATGATTTTCTGACATAAATATATGTTTGCTTAGAGATATGCATACACTGTATCAGAGGCTATACAAAAGTTAATTTGGTGCCATCATGTAGGACAATTTTTCACATGGTTAATTTGTTAAAACTTGTGTGGGTTTTTTTAACTTTTACTTTTGATGAAGAGTCAGGACCTCTCAGTGGCACATACAGTACTGTTCTCTGTATATCTGAGTACTGACGCCCTGAAAAAAAGAGGATTTAAACAGAAATGTTGCCACAGCAGAACTATCAGGAGAAGCTATGAAGTGACACATTTAAGATGCTAATTTTCTTGGTGGCAGTCAGATGATGGGGTCCTGCAATGGTATCTGTGGAGGGGAGTTAACAGCTGCTGTCTTCTCTTGGTGGATGACCATATTAGAGCTGATTCTTCAGGCACTGCTAATTAGTGCATGGGAAAGAATGAGGTGCAGAGGAGGTGATGTTTGTCATTCTTGATGCATAACAGACAATGATTAAATCACAATTTGATGGTGAAATCCCCAAATCTATTTTCTTTGTGTCTGTGTTTATGTAATACTGAAAGCTATCAAAACCTCTGTTTGAACTAGATGTCCCTTAATGTTCCTGCAGTATAGAAACCCCAAAATTCATGTTTACTGCTACAGAAACAGCAAGAGGCATAGAGAAATGTCTTGGAGAAAAGCTTTTAGTTCCAATTCTTGTGCAGTCCAAAAAAAACCCTAAATAAATTATATGCTAGAAAGGCTTCTTATGTCCCCTGCTGAATTTACATGTCCACGGGTATCATAAAGAATTGCAACTTCAGTATGCATGCTCGATTGTGTATATTACAGTTCATTAACCAGCCCTCAGGCTGACTAATTGTGCCAGATGCTATAATTTCTGTCTGTACTTGACTTGCCACGAGTGTTACTATCTTGATTCTAATATTTGTCTGTAGTAAGTGTGTGTGAGGGGGAAGGGTTTCTAATTCACAAGCACCTTCCCTGAAAAGACCAATTGCAGATGGAAACTAATGAGTTGTGATTCCAGATATATCAACATGAATGTGAACAGTCAGTGTTCATCAGGAGAGGTACTGAATAAAATTACAACCTTCAAAAAGCTTCTAATCAGCCTTTGAGCATGCTGCTTTGGAGTTGTGGGGAGGCTCATGCTGAGGGCAGGCAGAAGCAAAACAAATCATGTTTCAAAGTTTACTTTAATGATGAACCTCTAAAATACATAATTGCATTTTATTTGGTGTTGACCCACAGATATACTCCAATTTTTGCACTCTCCTCTAAGGAGCATTGTTCCTTAGCACTTGGGAAATTTGTCCCTTCTTGCTCACCTCCTCTCTCCAGGTCGATGTGTGGGTAAATTTTGTCAGGATATACATGAGATTGCTTTCCTTAGGGACTCAGTACAACATTGTGTTCCCTTCTGACTCTTGGATGAGAAGTGTTTTACTTATGTAAGTAATTTTTCATAACAGATAAACAAGTCAAATCAATCCCAACGAAATTTCTAAGGGCAGTGAGTGGAACCACTTAATTCAACCTGAATTTCACTGAAGAAGTGAGTTGCAAAACCTGGTAGGGCACTTTTGTTGGAATTATTCTTCCAGTGATCTTCACAGTTCAGAAGCTGTGATTTCAGAGGGAAAGAATGATTACCCAAAGAATTCCTTCTGTAAATATGTTTTGTTCAGGAAAAACCCTTCAATGTAGAGAAAGTAATAACAGCAGGACATTCCTCTATTTCTTCAATCCTCCTTCATGTCTATTTGGCTTATAGAACTTTATACCCTTTTTATGAAATGCCTGTATTTTTATTGTGTAGAATATACTTAAACTGTGTGAAAATCACAGAAATCCAATGCTTTATGCTCTTAGCTTCCTCCATAGGCTGTTTCTTTAACTGCATATCACAGAGTTAAAATATTAGTATGCAAAGCTTTGAAGCTGAAGAGGTAGAGAATTTTGGAAGCAAATTTATACACCTCTGAAGACATTCGAGACACTTAAGGTATGTATTGAATAATCATGTTGATAGGCTCAAGAGAATGGAAGGTAAAGATCCTGAGCTGTAGTGGGATTGATTTTTAATGGGCATAAATAATCTCAGATTGTGATACTAACATAAGCAAATAAAGTGCTGTACTACCACATTTTTTCACAAAGAAATCAGAGTTGCAAGGAAAAAAGTCTAAAATAAAAGCTAAACTCTTATTTTGCTTTCTGATGCCTAACATAACTACTTATACCATCAGTAACTACCAGATAAATAGATTTGCAAAAGGCATATTAAAAAGCAAATCTTCCTGCAAGCTACTTTAATTTTGTCATGGCACAGCACTTATCGTTTAATTTTAGCGGTAATTAAACCCCTTCTCTAGTGCATCTGAACAGGAACAGCACATTCTTAAAAGCGTCTTGAAACATGTTGTACTCTTTTTTTTTTTTGGGTAACAGGCAAGGCTAGATAATTTAATTTATTTTAAAAATGTGGTTTGGACTTGTGTGCTTGGGAGGCTTGTGTGCCTGTTGCTAGGTTTGCCTTTCAGTGCTATGGCAACCGCCGGGAAGCATGGCGCAGCAGGAGCTGGCGGTCGCGCCGTGCATCCCGGAGGACTCGGTGTCCTTGGGGTTAGCAGGCAGACTTACACCCAGGGGGCTGAGGGGAGATGAATGTTTGTAAGATCCTGCAGCTTCAGACCCACCTGCCGGTCTTGTTCTCACTTTTCCTGGGGGCTGAAACTGGCAGAGAACTGAAGGAGCAGCTCCTCGGTGGAACAAAACACATGGGCAGGGAGAAAGAGCTGGGCAGGATTTTTTAAGCTCATCAGGAACATGCATAACCTCACCTGTCAGCACCTTGAATTGTCCAGAATTATGTCCAAATGCAGCTCATGCTATTCACATGAGATGCCTTGATAAGTTCCAATATTTATTCCAAAAGTTAATTACTGGCCTTCTGGCTGATTGAGGTGTTTTCTGAGTGCAGTAATTTTCTATGAAAAGCTGTGTTCTTGCAAATTGTCATTTGAAAAATAGGTCTCTGAGCTGTGACCGTGCCCCTGAGTGAATAAGGGACAGTGAGCTTGAGCATAGAGCTCTGGGATGCACTCACTGCCCAAGGAGGCCATCACCCTGCCTCTCTCCAGGCTTCAGTGTTTGCCTTGAACATACTTTGATTTTGGTACCTTGCTCCCTTTGAGATTGTGTGATCTCATCCTGTCGGTAAATGTTTACACACATACCATTCCCAAAGAAGTGTGGTTTTACCCCTGCTGCAAAAGCACATGTGCTCTGGTCCCTGTACTTACCTTTGCCTGGCAGCTGAACCCCTGCAGGGCTTTCCTCTGCCACTGGAGGGTTCAGAACACAGACCCTTCTCTGATGGCACCCAGCAAGGTGCAGTCACCCCAAGGTCTAGCCTGGCTGGAATGGGGGACACAGCCAGTGGCTGCTCCAGGGAAAGGATTGAAAAATGTGGGGCTGGGGATGTTAGACACCCCTTATAGCCCCTCTGTCTGAAAAGATTTTTAATTTAGAGGCAGAAATTCTTGGCTGACAATGGATAATTGCGTTGCTGTATTAAGAGTTGTTGTTGCTCCTAATTTTTTACTTTTGTGTATGATTTTGGAAGGTAAGGACCAGAAAGGGATTTGTTGCTTTTTTGGGTTTGTTTGCTTTTTAAATGTGTAAAACTGGGTTTTTCAAAGTCCGAGGTAATGCAAGCACTGGCTTCTGTGATTTTTTTTCACTTGGAAGTAAACATGGATTTTTTTACTTGTTTAAGGTACACGTCTGTGGTGGTTTGACACTGGCCAAATGCCAGGTACTCTCAAAAGCCATCCACTCACCCTTTCTTTCTCTTAGCCTGGCAGAGAAGAAGAAAGAAAAATTAGTGAAGGGCTCATAAGTTGAGATGAGGACTAGGAGAAAACAGTCTAAGGGCAAAACAGGTTCAGATTTAAAGGTATAAAGTAAATCTATTATTAACAGAGTCAGAGGAACATAATAAGTAAAATAAGCCTCTAAACACCTTTTTTCTCCCAGCCCCTCCCTCCTTCCCACTGACAGTGCAGGGAGACAGGGTGTGGGGGTTTTGGTCAGTTCATCACTCGAGAATTTCTGTTTGCTCAGGCAGAGGAATCTTTCCTTTGCAATGTTGTGGGGTCCATCCCACAGGAGACAGTTCTCTGGGAACTTCTCCAGCATGGCTCTAATTTCACAAGCAGCAGTTTTGCCAAGATTGCTGCAATATGAGCCCCTCCCACAGGCAAACAGTCATCCCAAAACTGTTATGGCGTGGGTCGCTTGTCCAGGGGTGCAGTCCTCTAGGATAGACTGCTCTAATATAGAAGTGAGGGCCCTCTCTCTCCATTTGGGTCTCCCACCAGATCACAGCTTTCTCTGGCATCCACCCACTGCAGCGTGAACACATTTCCTGTGGGCTGCAAGTGGATCTCTGCATCTCCTGTGGACTTCATAGGCTGCAAGGGCACAGCTGCTTCACCACAGTTCTCACCACAACCTGCAGAGGAATCTTGGCTCTGGTGCTTGGAGCACTTCTTCCTCCTCTTTCTTTCCCAGGGACCTTGGTGTCGCCATGTTGTTTTCTCTTACACGTCCTCGCTTCCTCCTCTTCTCTGGCCAGAAGAAAAACTGCTGCCTGTAGGTACCATTACAAATGAGTTTCACCAATTCAAAGACTCCTATAGGTGCTGCTTTGATTTTCTTCTGAAATACATCATCACAGAGGCGTCACCAACCTCTCTAATTGGGCCAGCAGCGTGTCCATCTCCAGAGCCAACAGAGACTGGCTCTGCCAGACATGGTGGAAGGCTCTAGCAGCTTCTCACAGAAGCCACTTCCATGGCCCTCCTCCATTACCAAAACCCAGGCTGTGCCAAGTCAACGCAGTGTCCCTATGTTTGGTTTGATTTGGTTTGGTTTGGTTTCAAATGGCTGCTGCAGTAATCTGATTTGAAGCTTTCCAGTTACTCAGTATTACTTTTGTTCATAAACTAAAAATATCAAAATTCATTTCATTACCTGTGTGTAAGCTACTAGGTTGATATTTTCTAATACCTTTCTAGATATTAATTCCTAGTTGAGCTTCAGTTTCTGAAATACTTGCCAAACATGAGTGGCTTAGGGGCTTTTTTCTTCTTTTATGCCTTAAAGCTGTGGAGTGTTTATCCCCCCCATACAAAAGGTTTGGATTTTATTAACCAGTAGTAACTACTACTACAAGTGTAGTCCTGACACTTGTGAACCTCAATATGTCCAGCAGCTAACTTCCAAGGCACAAGAACAAGTGTTCCATCACTCAGTTTTAAAAATTAATGTATATCATTACTTTTAGAATTGAATATTCATCTCTGAGCAAATCAGCTGCCCATGTCATGGCCTTGATTTTGATTTTCTTATTTGTCTGTCTGGCTTTTCAAGATTATTTGGTCATTGTGAGTCAGGACAGAGGCAGCAGGTATAACCTAGAAGGAAACTTTCCCTGACTTTGAGGCTCCTGGTTGGTATAAGGAGCAGCACTGGCTGCTCAGCACTTCTGCCCCTGTTTATTTGTCACTTATTGACTCTCAGCAAATTAGCATGGTTGAATTAATACTGAGTTACTGATGAGGGAACAATGTCCTCACACTGTTCCATTTCAGTCACTTGCAGGAGGTTTTAATCTGTTTTCAATACACATTCAGACCCCAGGAAGCTGATGGCAACCCTTGCTGTGTACCAGGAGGAGGGTAATAGCAGCAGTACCAGCAGTGGTAGCAGCTTGTCCTGCGCTGAGAGGAGCACCAGGCTTGCAGCAAATCTATGAATGCCTGACGGGGTTCCTGGGTGACTGAGGCCCTCAGGCTGGGTGTGTTGGGAGGGACAAGGTGGCAGCAAGGACAGACAGCTGCTGGAGGGAACCAAGACACTGGGCAACAGCAGCTTTGTCAGCCAGACCATCCATCACCATCCATAATGCCCTGCAAGGGTCTTGAGGACTAGTAACAGGCAGCCACGTCCTCTGTATACCCCTGTGGTATCAGTGCATGCTGGCACTGAGGAAGATGGACAGAGTTCCCAGGGGATCATGCAGCTCTCTAGACCTCCAGATGCATGGTGTGTCAGGGGTATTTGCTGCTGTCTGAGTTGCCAGCAACAATGTCTGTGGGACGTGTACACAGGCACAAGAGCTGCTCTGCTTGTTGGCTGAGCTTTGAGATGCAGTGGACATGGCATCCTGGCAAGAGGTATCCTGCACTCTCTCCCCAGGCAGAAAAGAGAGACTTGAGGTACAGATGTAAAGGGAAATCAGTCTCTACTGGGGCCAGGGAGAGAACCTCCTCTTTGTCTCCTTGCCTCTCCATGTGCCCTTATGCAACAGATATCAGGCTCTGCAGTTGGTTGGATTGGGACATGATGAGGTTGAAGATGACCCACACATTCTTGAGGAGTCATGAAAGTCAAGTCAGCTTATTTACCCCGTTGAGAACTACATTCAGTGCAAGTAGATCCATTTGCAAGCTGTGGTGTGAGCTGCAGAGCGGCACCAGCCGGGTGACAGGACACTCAGAGACATGGCAGGAGGTGACAATCCCTAGGCTATTGCACACTTAGACTATAAGAGTATAATAAACAGGGTTTCATTTCTTTTGGGTCCCTCCTCAGAGGCACCTGAAGCATTTGAGTTGGTATGGTGTTATTTAGTTGTTGTACCAACGCTAAATTATTTAAAGGATCTGTGAGGGAAACCTACAGTCAAACTGGTGAGGAAGCCTGGTCTGACTTTGAGTGTGGGGGGTGTAGCTGTAAAGGGGCTTCAATTCCATCTTAGATGGTGCAAGTGGCTGCTTGGTGGCTGGGCAGAGAAATTTTCTTAACACCCACATCATGATTACCTCCATGAAGAACAAAATGTAAATTTTTAATTATGAGAGGAGTAGCAGGTCTGATCTATTGACCAAACTTACCTTTAAGGGAAGCTTGCTGCTTCCTTGGGGCAGGCAAGGAGCAGGGGGAGTGCTGTACGTAAGGGACAGGCTGGACTGTATAGCATTCACATCAAAGATGATGTGGTCTAGAACTTCTAGGTAAGGACCAGTACAAAACTAATCAAACAAATATTGTCAGAGTTTACCAAAGATCACTCTGCCAGCAAGGTAACAACAATGTATTATTCTAGGAGGAATTAAGGGAAATCACTATATTGGTCACCCTGTTCTTATGGGCAATTTCCACTTCACAGATATTAGCTGGGGCTATCATAGAGTAGACACTAAAAGGGTTAAGGAAAATCCTGAAACTCTCTAAAGATTACTTTTTGATACAGGTACCAAGGAAGCTGACTAGCAAAAATGCACTCCTGGATCTGTTGTTGGTATGTGGATGAAATGATGGTTGGTGTCTCTCTTGGCCCCAGTTACCAAAAAGTGGTAGAGTTTAAAGCATTTGGTGGTATGAAAAAAGCTTTGTTTGCAGAGCAAACATCCATGGCTTTTGGGAGAGTAGACTGCTCAGTAGGCTGATCAAGAATCCAGTTATTAAGGTCTCATCAGAATCTGCTTTTGAAGAAATTGGGGTACATAAATGCTGATCAATGTTTAAGACTGCAGGAGCAGGTAATTCCAGTACATCAAAATGTATGGACTTTGGAAGTCAGATCAGGTTTCACAGGATGATGACAGAGATACTGCCACTGCAGGGAGAAAATTCATACAGCTTAAAACCCCATTGGATTTGAAAATGGGTGGTAAGATGTGGGATCACAAAATGGCTTTAATCCTGTTAACAGAAAAGGAGAACTCAATAAAACATTGGTCTGTTACTTGATGAGGTTGGTTAGTTCACAAATAGGGATGGAGATAAAGCAGAGTGTACTGAAAGAGTTGTTGATATTATTGTGAGACCTCTGTCATTTATAAACAGTCTTGGGAGTCTGGATAGGTCCTGGTCAACTGGAATATGGAAAATCAGTCCAATTATTGAGAAGGGCAAGAAAGAAGACCCTTGTAGTTATAGGTAGTTGTAGGACAGTCAGTCTCATTCGGTGTCTGGTAAAATTATGGAGAAAATTGTTCTGGGTGTCAGTTGAAAATGCTTGGAAGACAATGCAGTCATCGGTCAAAGCTGACATGGCTTAATGAAAGCGAAGTCAGGTTAGTAACTTAAAATCCTCTTATGTGAATGTTATCTACCTAGTAGACAAAAGGAAGGTAGTAAATATATTGGTGTTTGGATTGGTTGGTGTTATTTTTATCTTAAGAAAGCTTTTGATACCATCTTGGTGTCCTTCTGGGCAAGTATAAAGCTAGACATGTTTGCAATAGGATGGATGAACAATTGGCTGAAAGATTGGGCCCAAAGCAAAGTAGTAAAAGGGTAACATCTGGCCAGTCACTAGTGGTGTTCCCCACAGCTCAATTTTAGGACCATTTTTCTTCAGTGCTTTTACCAGTGACTTGGACAGAGGAGTCAAGTGCTCACTAGATAAATTTTCCAGTGATACTAAACTGACTTATTGATTGCCTCATGGGTAGAGAGGCCTCACAGAGAGATCTTGGTAAACTGGAGCACTGGGCCATTCCAACCATATGAAACGTAGCAAGCATCAATGCCACGTTCTGCATCTGGGGTGGGATCATCCTGGACATGTGTACAGACAGGGGGACAAGAGGCTGGAATGGAATCTAGGGGGTTTGGCTGATGGTAAGATCGATATGAGTCAACAGTGTGCCCCAGTGCCTAAAAAGACCAATCCTACCCTGGAGCAGGAGCAGAGGAGGAAATAACCATATCTCCTTTCTGATGTCTGGTGATGGAATGCCAGGGAATGGCTTAGAGCTGCATTGGAGCAAGTTCAGATGGGATATTAGGACCACTGAGAGAGTATTGAAGAACTGGAACAAACTCCCTAGGGAAGTGATCAAGGTTCTAAGCCTGTTGATGTTCAGGAAGTGTTTGAACAATGCTCTTAAAATATAAGATTTAACTTTTAAATTACTCTATGGTGTAGCCAGGAGTTGGACTCAATGATTCCTGTGCATCTGTGCAAGTTAGGATCCTCTGTACATTTGTTTTCCTCTTCCAACTGAAAGAAGATGATGCACATTATGATATTTATATAGTGGTGTAAATTATATTTGTTTGTTTTTTCCATATGCCTATGTTTGTGAAGAAAGGAAGCTGTACTTAACATTCTTGTTTGTAATGTCATGGAAATAAGAAAGATCTGGAGAGAGAATATCCTGTTTCTAAGTTTCCTCACAATAGTTTTCAACACATTCATTCTTTTCTTACCCTTTGCCACCACTTAAAAGAATAAAATGTGTTAACAACAGGCATATGTGGTCAACAGCTCCTTCTACTTCAAATCTGTCTTTAAGCTTCATTTTTTGGGAGTCCATCCTACATTAACCTTCTGCTAGAGTTTATATCAAACCAAAAATGCGGTAACTATGGTGCTTTGCAAATGTGTGTGTTTGTGAAATTGTGAACTTCTGCATTTGCTAGTCTGTTGATAGGGTATGGCTGAAATCTACTGGCAAAAGTACAAACATAGGCTCTCTGAAAATTGAACAGTTACTTGGAGATGCACAAAAACCTGAACTTCCATCCATTTAGGAAATAAGGCATTCTGATTTAGCTGATTTTTAGAATAAAGCAACATCTTCAAATTCTGAGCATTCAATCATTTCATGATATAGGACAAATAAAAAGATGGTGCTGAACAAACTAGTGGCTTAACTGAAGAAAAAATGTGGTGCAATTCCATTCTCTGTTTAAATTTGTCCCTCTTTTGGATAGGGTTTTAGGGAAGGTTTGGTTTACTTCATTACAGGAAGGTTAACATTGCTTTTTCTAATGCTGGCTTTTAGAATTCTGCTCAGATGTGGGTGCTTGAGGTTTTTGTGTTGATGACTATAGACTGATTCATTCATTCTTGTCCATTTTCAAGGCCGTGCCTCTCTAGCATAAATGTCAAATATATTTGTGTCTTGAGGGATCTCCATCAGTCTGAGGGCTTTTTCTTTTTTTTTAAATTTTATTTAAGCAGAATATCTGAAAAAGAAAAGGATGTTGAAAGCTGACAAAGAAAATAAAAGATTTAAAAAGAAGCAACATACCCACAGGCTATTTTTAACTGATAAGAATACAAGCGGCTGTGCTTTATTCCAAGTGAGTGACCAAATGAAGTTTTTCTGTTTGACATTCTCTTCTGCTTTTTCACCTGTGCCACACAAAGACTTTTAGTCTCCATCCTCTGAATAAAATCTATTTCTAGGTCAGGCACACCTCACACTGGAAAGGAAGTGTTGTGGGTTTGACACTGGCTGAAGACCAGTGCACTCACAAAAAATCATTCACTCATTCTCCTCTGCTATAGTTGAGCAGAGAGGGGGGAAAGAAAAAGAAATTAAAAGGCTCATGGGGTGAGACAAGGATTGGGGGAAAACACTCTAAGGGTGAAACAGGCTCAAAACTTTAAAAA
>VZRX01023560.1:42889-57054 GCA_013398075.1 Notiomystis cincta | reverse complement strand
CTGTCTCTCTGTCTCTCTCTCTCAGAAAGGGCTGGAGCTATCAATGGAATAGAGCTATCAGGCACTGGGGTCAAGAAGACTGGCCCAAATTGATCCAGTTTGCCATGACCTAATATGCCCCAGAGCTTTTCCTCTGCCAGCCCTTCACTACAGGTCCCAACACAGCCCTGCCCATACAGCAGTGGCCCCTGCAGCATCGTCAGGCAATGACACTGGGAAGCATCTTCCTGCCCAGTACATTCTCCAAGTTTCTTTCTAGTGGGACCTGGGAATCTAAACAGGAGATAAACTCCTACATATAGGCCTCAATGTTCACAAGACAATTTCTGGCTGGCAATTTCTTTTCAAACAGTAGCCTGGAGAAACATGTGCTTTGCTAAACAAAAGAAGAAACAATACAACTCAAGAATCCGATTGGCTTTGCCAAATCAGGATTCTGAAGCACCTGCAAGTGGCCTTGACTACAGCATTCATGGAAATCTTTGTATAAGGTCTTATAGCACACTCTTTTTTTTTTTTAAGATGAAACTATTTCCTTATGCTCATAGCAGAGATCGAAAGCCAGCAGAAACACAAGTCCTAAATGATTCAGAGTGGGGAGAAAGCCCAAACAAAACAAACAAAACAGAACTAAAACCAAAATACCCTATCACATAATCAAAAAACAACGAATGCCCACACATACACATACATACACACAAACACAGAAAGGACTAATCCTGTGTGCTGCAGCTGCATGATGGCAGAGCTTTACTAGACTTGGGGAAATATTTTCTAATGGCAATAACAATGACAGTCAAACATTGCCTGCCTGGTAAAGAATGATCCCCATTAGAAAAGGTAGAAAGAGAACATTAGACAAACAACTGTCAGCACTGCTTTAGAAAGAATCAAATCTGCCTTGAAAAGCTAGAGGCTAAATCAGCTCTTGTCTGAACTTATAGACCAAATATCAGTCACCCCATCCACATGCCTTTTGACATGATAAGGTAGACCACGAGGTGCCTTTCACACTGGGCTGGCTGGCTGATGAGATCTCAGTGTTTGTCAGCACGTCCTGGGTACGTGCACGCAGGAGCTGAGTGCTTGCACAGCAGAACAGCCCAGGCAATAAAGCCCTGGTGCAGCCTCCTCTTGTGGCACTGTGGCTCTACAGCTTGATTTGCATGGCCAGCATCAAGCCAGACACTCTCAGATTTCCCTCCACAAGTGCTTGCCCTACCTCGGGGGCCTCCTGGGTGGAACTCGGGGGGCAGAGCACACAGTTGTGGTGTCTCCAGGGTCAGCCCTGTACCCTGTCTCTTATCATCCCATGCCTGTAGTCCTCCTCTTCACAACAGCCTCTGTCTCCATTTCTCAAGGATTCTGCTGTCATACCAAATCTGGTTTTCTCTACACTATGTCAATATGTTAGTGATTAAATCGCACAAAGCTATGCAAAAGCAAAAAAAAAAAATATCATCTGGTAAATCAGAAAAATTCCTGTTACAACTGAATTAAATGAAATAAACTGCAGGCACACCTCTTTAAATTGAGGTGAAGTAAGCCAGACAGTAACTTACTACCAAAGCCTACTAGCAATGGCAATACCAGATTATAGGACTAGACAGTAAAGGAGTACAACATAATACCTCAATACACCTTTTCAATCAGGAGGTCATCTGTCCCAGGGTCCCATCTCATATGGTGGCCAGAAATGGATATCTGCAGAACAGTTCAAAACCAAAGGAAATAAGGAGCCATGCTTTCCCAGAATATTCTTTCAGTCTCCTAAAATGTGTGTGTCTGGGCTTCCAGCAACAAAACCTACATTTTATTTCCAGCAATAAAATATAGATGTCCTAAGGCTGCTGGCATGAACATTAGGCTTCCTCTCTCAGTGGAGGGAAGACGATAGCTAAGGAGCAATCTCAAATTTGGTACTTACATTTCTTTCAGGAGTGGAAAATAATAACAGCTGTATCACTTACCTGTGTCAGGGAGGTCATCGAAAGAGGACCTATTTGGAGTTCTTCAACCACTTTTTTCTTTGTTGTTATATATAGAGAGACCTAGACTGTGCCAGGAGCTGCACACAGGCTCTTTGCTGGATTTAACCCCTGTGCAGGTTGAGGACAGAGTGCTCCCAACAGGCAGCAACACCTCGGCAGCGAAGATCATAAATAGCCAGGGCCTGTATTTCACTGTTAACCTGCAGATGTTTGCAGACAGAATCACCAAAGTCTTTGAAGATCCCAAGCTGCTGAAGTCTCAATCTCCTCCTCTTTTTTAAAAGGACATTCAATGTTTCAAAATTTGCTTTCAGAAGGAATCTCTCTGTATGACTCAAATCACAAATGACCTGAATGTCTCTCATTTTGTATCTTTGTTCTCAGGCAAAAATGATGTCCTGGGAGGAACACAACTTTTAGTTCTTATAAAAGCAGCTTGATACAGCCCATGAATTAGGTGGTTTATATCCAAAGGAATTTCACATATCAACCCAAGTATCAAAAATCACAACCATAGCAGGATTATAATGCCCTTGATATAAAAATACAAAAGGTGTGGTGGTTGTCATGGTGACTTTCCATCACACTGGGCACTTGCAGCAACTTGAGAATAATGATTCAGAAGTTGAAATGTAAGGTGCTGTTTCAGAGGGAGATATTCTTAAAAACCTCTTTGTGCTAAATAAATTCCTTTTTTTCAGATTGTCTGTTCTGATTTACTATTGTGGCTTAAAAATAATAGAATAAATGTACTTGAATCCCAATCCCTTTTTTTGTAAAGAAGAAAATCCCCTCTTTATGCTTCCTGTAACAGATCTCATCTTCCTGAGTCTGTGAGTTTTCAGAAAGTTTGCCTTGTCAAAAGACTTCAGGGATCTCTTGCGTACAACATAAAAAATTATTGCATAGCTCAGTTGAAGAATACTAAACCATAATAAATAATAATTCCTTTTGAAAGAATTGTCAAGATTTTTTGAGTCGGAAAAGTAAGAGGGACCCTAGGGATAAACTATTCTTTCCCTGCAGAGAAAAGATGGGGATTGGTGTAGAGTGGTGTTAGGAATCAATCGTAACAATTTCAGCTGTATATGAGTGACCTTGGGACTAATCCAGATTTCTGTAATGGTGCACTTCCTTGAAAAATTCACAACGTTCTTAGATGTCCTCTAAACAATTTTGCTGAAGATGTCTTTCTCTGTTACCAGAACTCTCCAAGGTGTGACTTTGTTTGCTGACTGGCCACTGCAGGATGCCCAAAGCTAAAGCTGCACAGATGGAGAGGCTCCTGCTGAATGCAAGTTTGCATAGCCCTGGCTGCAACAGCTGCATGTTTGTCTGACAGTCACCAGCACGGGTGAGGCTGCTGCCAGGAACACAAACACAGCACAGAAATCTCTCACTGAATGTAGGATTTAGGATCACCATTTGCAAGCTGCTGAGGAACATACTTAGTGCAGGTAGCTCGGGGTGCAGCTGCAGTGGGAGCTGCAGTGGGAGCTCTGGGTGAGAGTCTGAGGCAAGAGGCCTGAACTGCCAACCCATGGCACAACAAAGGGCACAGGGACTTGTGGCCCAGCCAGGAAACCAGACAGTGAGGCATTGCAGGATCTGAGGACTCAGCAGGAAGATGGCAGACATTCACACACACAGACTGTGAGGTATAAAAATTCAGGGTTTCCTTTGTTCAGGGTCTCTTCTTGGAGGCAAGAGCTCCAGCCGTGATTCTTTTTCTGCACGAGGATTAAATTTNAAATCTCTCACTGAATGTAGGATTTAGGATCACCATTTGCAAGCTGCTGAGGAACATACTTAGTGCAGGTAGCTCGGGGTGCAGCTGCAGTGGGAGCTGCAGTGGGAGCTCTGGGTGAGAGTCTGAGGCAAGAGGCCTGAACTGCCAACCCATGGCACAACAAAGGGCACAGGGACTTGTGGCCCAGCCAGGAAACCAGACAGTGAGGCATTGCAGGATCTGAGGACTCAGCAGGAAGATGGCAGACATTCACACACACAGACTGTGAGGTATAAAAATTCAGGGTTTCCTTTGTTCAGGGTCTCTTCTTGGAGGCAAGAGCTCCAGCCGTGATTCTTTTTCTGCACGAGGATTAAATTTAGGATCCAGAGGTCTGAGACTCTGCTGTGGGAAACATGGGGTTAAGCCAGTAAGGAAACCATGTCCAGCTGTATGAGTGTGGGGTGTATAAGGACTCAAATAAGGCACCCATCATGTCACTGGAGCCACCCACTGAGAAAGGGCCTCAGTTTCAGCTCAGGTGGTGAAAGCATGACTTCTAGAGTGGTCGTTGGATGGTCAGAGAGGGAAGTTTCCTAAAAAATAGCCAATGGTAATCTGATGCTCCATGTCCCAACAGTTCTCTATGGAAAGGAAATCTCTCCAGTGGTGTGGTGTGATGAGTGGCAAAAGGAGAGCCTCACTTTGTGCTGTTTCACCCTGAGGGACCACCTGTCACTGATGTCAGCTGGGACTCTGACCACTACACTCTGGATGTGACTGTCCTTATCCAATAGTCCGTTCATCAAAACCATCTCTCTCCAATGTAGAGACAAGGATGTTGTGGGAGTCCATGCAAAGGTTTACAGAAATCCTGATAAATTACATCAATAGCCCTTCCCTTCTCCACCAGTGGAGTCACTCCATCATAGAAGGTCAGGCAGGACTTCCCCTTAGTGAAGCTGTGCTATCTTAAATCACCTCCCTGTCCTCCGTGTGCCTTAGCACAGCTTCCAGGAGGATCTGTTCCATGTTCTTCCTTGGCACAGAGGGAAGGCTGCCCTGTCAGTAACTCCCAGGGTCCTTCTTGCTGCCCTTTGTAAAGATATGTGCAGTGTTCCCCTATTCCCAGTCACCTGGGACTTCACCTGACCTGTCCTGAGCTCTGGTCTGGTTCCCTGGATCATCGTTCTTACTCCTCTTGCCAATAGACTCCAGCTCTACAAACTTGTAATCTAACAGGAGGCCAGATCTCTGCAGGTGTAACTTTCAAGGCTACAGAAACAAGGCATATAAGGGCCCTTCACAGACCATCAAAACCAGCCAGCTATCATGGGAAAACATACTATTGAATCCTTTTCTAATTCTACAGAATCTTCCACCATTTTCTTAGCCACGATCACATTTAAGAATACTAGAATTCTAAGAACACTGACAAACCAACTGTCACAAGACATTGCAGAGAGAACAGAATAGCTTCATTCAAGGCCTACATCACAGTCAAAATTATCAGAGTCTGGAATTACATCTGATTAGGCGGTCATGTATCAAAATTTGTGTTTAAAAGAAACCTCCTATTACGTCTTACTTTCTGCTACCGTCATAGAAACTGACTCCTTCGTTGTATCAGCAAAAAGCATGCTTTCAAACACATGGAGAATTAGAATCAGGAGGGTGGTCTGGGTTAGTGTCATGGACAACCACTTCAGCTTTGAGTCTCAGTCTATACCAGCTTAATGTGTTTGTGAAAGCACAGCCAGCATCTCAAGGGTTTACCCAATACAAGAAAAGTCTGTACAAGAAACACAGGGGAAATGACAGAATTAGAGTGTCTATAATAGATAGATTTTAAAACATCAATTCACTTCCACAAATTCAAGTGCCAATTTCAGACAAGTCTGAGCTCAAAGCTGTGTGAACAAAGCTATCACAAAGTCCTCTAAACAACGTCTCAGATCCGCACCAAGATTTCCAATCTGCTGTTTAGCTTATTCAAACTCTACCTTCACATGCAAAGTGAGAGCAAAGGATCATACAACAAAGGTTTTGATAAGCCCTTCCCTAGACTTCATAAATTTTGATAACACTTCAGTCATATAAACTATATGCAGCTGTTCTAACCATGCACCCTTAGCCTCTCCAGATAAATTTACCTTAGTTTATAAGTGAGTTATGAAATTACTTTTCAATGCACTGCTTTTTAGCTTTATCAGATAGTCTATATTAAAGAAAGAGATCTTTTTCTTCTCAAAGTCCATTTTGTCATGGCAATTTTCATGAAACAGTTTAATTCAGCTCTAGCATTGTGCTCCTGAGTATCCCTTGCTTTCTGGGAATTTTCTCTTTAATGCAGGTGATTTGACTGAAATAGTTGTTTCTGACTTTTCTGTAGGTTTAAAATATCTATGACTGGTGGTTTCATTACACTGCACTTAGACAGGCAGAGAAAAAAATATCTTTAATTAGACCAGCATACTGCAGGAAAGGGAAGGTTTTAGGACAAGACTTTCTTGACATTAGGACAGTAATTTCAAGAGACAGAACACAACAGAGACAGGAAAGGGAGAGACAGAGAGGGGCAAGGGGGGACAGTAAGAGGAGAAAGAGAATGGAAAGAGGAGGAGGGGCCAAAGAGTCTGCAATAGTCTGACAGAGGAAGATAGAAACACAGGTTGGAAAGAGTGAAAAAGTGAAGGAGAAGGACAGGCTGTGAAGGAAGACAAAGGCAGACAGCAGAGAGATCCAGAGTGGGAGAGAGGGTGAGACAGAAAATTAATACACCACAGCAAGTACTTTGGTGTTCCCTTTTATCAAGTAATATCATCTCTGTAATTTGCCCACGTTCCTTCATAAATGCCTGAGAGTTTATTTGTTATTCTAATTATTTCTCTGTATTTCAGCAATTTTCTACAACACATTTTGTGTAAACCTATTAAAGTTCAACCTCATTTTCCATAAAGTCTCCTAATTGGCCTTCAAACTCCATTTACAGAGAATAATTTTTACTTCTATATGTAATGATCTATTTTTAGATCTCCTTCTTTTCAGAGATCAAGTATGTTGTATCATCTGAAATTCTCATAAACTCTAGTCACTATTTCAGTCACCCAAGAAAAAACTCAAATATTCCTATAGGGCCTTCAGGACTGATCAAAGAGGGCTGTGAATATCTACAGTGAATCAAGATTAGGTACAGAAAATTCAGAAGCACATGCCAAAATAATGAGGTCTTCATTATCACTTCACAGACAATTCATGAACTAGAGTGGGGGGAAATGAGTTTATTATATAGATTTTACACTGTAAATAATTATTTACTCATATCTGGAAGATACAGCTCTGGCAGGGGAAATAACAAGCAGATATTAAAGACTGTTAGAAGGAATACCAGCTCCCTCTATGGAGCATAGCCAATAATTCACTGTAAATAATATAGTGGATGAAATTTATTTTCTTTTTATGTTTCCAACTTGCTTTGAACAGCTTATAGATAATTACAGTTAAAGTCATGTTCTGCCCATCTAGTAATAGAGATGGCTTTTTGGGCCTAAGATTTTCCTTCTTTTTCTTCTTTCCACAGTAAACAGTGATACTGAGGAATTTGGTTGTGGTCTGGGGTTTTTTTCAAAACATAATCTTATGATATTTTGTGAACTATTTTAGACCACAAAACCACATATACAAGAAATTTTTTAATTTGCCAAGATAACTAACCTGAAGCATGTCAGGACCAACTACAGACCTTTGAGGCAAGAGTCAAGAGTTGTCTTTGTAAGCAAGACAAGTTGTCTTTGCCAGCCTAGTGAGGAGTGCTTCAAACCAGCTGGGTCTGGGAGGTTAACCTGAAGGGAAGAGGAGGCACAAGGGGCTGACAGCATGACAGGGGAAGCTCTCTGGCATTTCCACTGCAAGAGTAGTATGACTTGCAGCCTACCACAAATGGTTGTACATTAATGCATGAAGCATGAAGGAAGGGGAATTAGAAGTCTGTGATCACAGCATGGTGCTAATAATGCCCAGATTCTGGGTTTGATCCCTATATGGGCCTTTCACTTAAGAGCTGGACTTGATAATTCTTGTGGGTCCCTTCCAGCTGAGAATATTCTATGATTCTGTGAAATCAGCAAGTGTGATACTGTTGTAAGATAGATACTGCTATCACTTGATCAGGTAAAGGTAACAGATGAAACCTTATTTAGGCAGCTTGAGAAAGTTCCATCATCAAAGATTCTTGATACTGATGGATGACTTTAACCTCTTGATGTGTGCCTAAACAGCAAAAAACTGGTGGTAAGAAACCACAATATATACAGAATATGCTGAAGGCAACTTCTGATGCAGGTGGCCAATGACCTGATGTGGAAAAATGCCCTGTTCAACCTGCAACTTCCAAACAAGGTTAAATAAGTTACAGGAAAGTAATTTGAGGGCATTCTCATGAGGTCTTAAGAGGAATGAACAAGACAAAGAGCAGAATCACAATCCTGGACATCAGAAAAACAGCATTTGAACTGTTCAGGGACCTGCTTGGAAGAATCCCAAAGGAAGTTGCCCTGGAGGTTAAAGGAGCCTGGGAGAACTGTTTGAGAATTGTTCCCAGGAAGGCCTTTGGCCAAAAGCACACCAGAGCATCTCAGCCCTTCTCTTCCTCCTTCTGGTATTCACAGAGAAGGGGTCAGGATGGAAGGAACCACAGTGAGTCATCTGGTCCAGCCTCCCTCCTCAAAGTTCAGGCAGAGTCATCCTACAGGACACTGCAAAGGATTTCATCCAGACAGTTCTTGAACCTTTAGAGTGAGGGAGACTCCACAAGCTTGTAGGGAAGCCTAGTCGAGTGCACAATCCTTGCACACAGCAAGGAACCTCTTCCTTATGTTCAGGTGGAACTTCCTGTGCATCAGTTTCTGCCCATTGCCTCTTGTCCTACTGCTTGGCACCTCTCAGAAGGGCTTGGATCCATCCTCTCACACCCTCCCTTCATTTGTACACACTGATGAGATCCTCCCTCAGTGGTCTCTTCTGAAGACTGAGCAGGCCCAGCTCCCTCAGCCTTTCCATCATAAGAGAGATGCTCCAGTCCCTTAATCATCTTTGTTGCCCTCAGCTGGACCTGCTCCAGGAGCTCCATGTCTCTCTTGTACTGAGAAGCCCAAAACTGGACTCATCAAGATGTACATCACCAAGGCTGAGCAGAGAGTCAGGACCACTTCCCTTGACCTGTTAGCAATACTCTTCTCAATGCATCCCAGGACAAAATTGTCTTTCTTGGCCGCACAGGCACACTGCTGGCTCATGGACAGCTTGTTGTCCACCATTGCACTTCAGATCTGCCTGATGACTCTGTGGCTCTATGTGGAAACACTGATGAACAAGTATCATTTTCCTTATGATTTAGTGAAAACAAGAACAAAGGAACAAGTCTGCCTGTTGCTTCTCTACATCAATAAGTGATAAACTATTTATTGCTCCTTGTGATCTAAAACCAGAAGAAAATGCCATCCTGGCCCTAAAGACCATTTAAGCCTGAGGAGGAAACAGCCAGGGAGTCAGCAAAAAAAATATTTTTTTTGCTGGAGTCAACAGTTTACCACCAGCTGGGGTCTCAGTTTACCACCAGCTTCATCAGTGTTAAAAGTATTCATTTCAGCTTCCTCTCAAGCACTGAGAAAGCTCCTCTGTGAGGATGACTAGGAACAGAAGGAATTGTGACCAAAGAAGATAGATATGCCACATGATCATGCAGGGATGGGAATAGAAAAGCCAAAGGTTATCTGGAGTTGAATTTGATCAAGAATGTGAGGGGCAACAAGATGGGATTATACAAGCATATAAATGAAAGAAAGAGAAGGAAAATGTGGACTTGTCACTAGATGGAGAAGAGACCACTGTACAAATGGAAAAGGCCAAGGTACACAAAGCCTCTCCTGCCTCAGACTTTACTGGTAAGACCAGCATTCATCAATCCTAGATTTCTGAGAACAGAAAGAAAATACTGTGCAGGGAAGACTTTAGGAAACAGACAAATTGGACGTGCACCAGTCTGTGAGACAGCTTGCACTCACAAGTGCTGAGGGAAGCTGGACATATTGAGAGACCACTCTTGGTTGTGTTTGGAGGGCAGATGGGAGAGTTTCTGAGGATTGGCAGAGAGAAAATGTCAATTCTATCTTCAAGAATGAGTCAGAAAAGCACAGGCCAGACCAGTTCTCCTCAGTCCCTGGAAGGTGATGGAAACCATCTCTTGACACATGAAGGATGAAAAGGTAATCAGGAGTAGTCAACATGGACTTACAAAGTGGAAGTCACATTTAACTAATTTGATAGCCTTCTCCAACAAGTTGAATAGCTTGGTGGATGAAGGGAGCACAGCAAATATTGTTTATCTTGTCTTAGGCCGGCTTTTGACACAGTCCCCCACAACATCCTAAAAGAGAAACTAAAAAAAAAGCAACCAGGTTAAATAAGTGGGTACTGAAATAGATTAAAATCTGGTCAAAGAGCTGGCCCAGAGGGTTGTGGACAAAGTCCATCTGGATACTGATCACCAGTCATGTATCATCTGGGGGGGTAAAATTGCTGGGCCGATACTGTTTTATATCTTCATTAACGCTCTAGATAATTTTAGGTAGACTGCACCTGCATGAAGTTTGCAGAATAGATAAAAGTGTGAGAAATAGTTACACCAGATGGCTTTTCTGCCATACACAAGGACAAAGACAGACTGGAGAAATGGGCTGGCAAAACCCTCAAGAAGATCAACAGAGGGAAATGTGAAGTTCTGCACCTGACATAGAATAACCCTGGGCACCTGAGCATGTGGAAGGAAGTGATTCTTCCAGCCCTACCTAGCACTGGTGATGCCACTATATCCTCCTCTGGGCTACACAGTATGAGACAGGCATGGACATGCTGGAAAGACCCCAGAAAAGGTCCACTAAGGTGATTTAGGAACTGGGTCATGTGTCATTTGAGGGAAGTCTGAACAAGCTGGGACTGTTCAGCCTGGAGAAGAGAAGGTTTGGGGATCTTAACAATGTGAATAAATGCCTCATGAGGGGAGTAGAGAAGAGAGAGAAAAGCTCTATTCAGTGGTACTGATAGGGAAAAAAAAAACAATGGACACAATTTAAAACACATTACATTCTACTGCACACAAGAGCATATTTTTTAGCTGTGGAATGGCTCAACCACTGGGACAGGTTGTCCAGAGAAGTTTGGAATCTTAGCCCCTGAAGCTCTTCATAATCTCCCTGGACACAGTCCTGGGAAACCTGCTTCAACTGCTTAGGTAGAGGTGTTGGAGTGGAAGTGATGTGTGACAGCCTCAACACTTCTGTGAACAGCTGTAGGCTAGGGAAACTGCACAGAATCTGCCAGCTTAGGCTGGCAGGTAATTTTGTGGGAAGATGTTCTCCTGCTTGGACATAACAATTTTCTCAAAGTGAAAAGGAAAAAGGATAAAATCTACTCATGATGAGACCATTTGTGGTTAAATTCTTTCCAGCTAATGCAAAGATATGTTGGCCTGTATACTGCACAGCATAATTCCTGTCTTTCTCAAGGTTTGCCAAAATGTTCTGGACTGCCCTGTGGTACATTGCTACAAATTGCCACCATTTCAATCTTTTGCTTCTTGCTGGGGATTATAAACTGTGTACAGCCAATGTAGGGGAGTCACTTCCTTTGCACACACCTGTAGCTCAGATCTGACCTTTCGCCTCCCAGAGATGTTTTATTCTCATATAGCCTACAGCAGGCACTTGATTCCACAGTTCCCAGGTGACCAAAGAAATTTGTTGCTCACAGTTTGTCCTCAATAGCTGAGAGAGGTGAGAAGGAGCTGGAGGAGTCTGCAGAGCTTGTGAGCGTCATGTTACTGCACCCTGTATTTAATGTGCCTGCAAATGCACCAAGGGCAGGAAGGCAGGCAAGTGAAGGTGGAATTCACCACGGAAGTATTTTCCGAATTTATTTAATGGCCACCGGGTGTCACTGCTGCTCCACCAGAGATGATCGCCTGGGCGGTAACCAGGATCGGTAATTCCAGTCTGGAAATTCAGCTGTGGTCATGCTGTCACCGTCAAAGAGAGCAAGAAACGGGCAGTTCAGGGACTTCGGCACCAGCTGAAAGCAGACATATTTTTTTAAAGGACTGTGACAGCTTTAGAAGTAAAGGTGAATTGGAAAAGAATAAGGCTTTCCAAGGAAAGAGAGATCCTTATGAAGTAGGAATGGGCTAGAGGGACTCCCACAGAGCACAGGATTTCAAGGTGGGGTAAATGTTAACCTTAGTTTAGAGAATAGGGGTTTCAAGCAGGTCATCAGCAGATCAGCTGGAAAGACAGACACACAGTTTAGGAGACTGTAGCCTTGCTGCCAGCATCGTGTGTGTGCTTGCACCTCTCCTCACAGCACAGGCTGTGCTGTCTCTCACCCAGGCAGGCTGCAGCCAAGCTATTTCTCAGGCTGGCCTCTTCATCACAGGGACACAGGCTGTGTCTCCTCAAGCCTGGATCTAGCCACTGTACCAGCCTGTCTAGGCCACAGAGAAAAAGGTCCAACTTGCTGCCCAGAGTCCTGCCATTTGAAGTGACACTTGCTGAAGGCCTCACAAGATGCATCCAGCACTGCCAATCCACCATGACCTACCACCTTCTTTCAATAGATCCTTCTTTAACTGTGAAAATCCCCTCCTTATGTCAAGTGTGATAACAAGAGTTTCCAGAACACTTCCACATTCTTGGGAATGAATGGCTTTATTCATTCCCTAGTCAAGAGAAGCCTGTCACTCAGATGAGAGCCACACTCTGACAATTTAAGTATAATGGTATGCAGGACAGCACCCGCAGAATCATAATTTTTATTTGCACCAAGCAGATCTCAAAATGGCATTCAGTTAGAGGGAGATGGTAGAATTTGCCTCTGTGGTGAATGAACACAACCCTGAGTGCTGTTTCTGGATTCTGCTATATGACACTGGCATGTAGAGTGGATTCTCTTTTCCTGACAAGTTTTGTTCCACAGCTGTAAACCTTATTTGGGAGGCCAAAGGCCATGGGAGATCAGAGTTGACTACTGTACTAAATGACAAAGCATAAGGAGGCAGAAGAACCCAAAATATAAGACTGAAATTCTTGATGGAACATATAGACCCAAATTGTCATCTAATAGGGGCCAGGCTAGCTTCAGTTTCACAAGCTTGGATCAGCTCAGCCTTTCAACCAGTGTCTCCTGAGTTTTATTTACCTACAGCCTCTATCAGTATGTGTTGTCTTGTGTAACTGAAGTAGCTTGCTAAAACCTTGACAAGTACTTCCACTAGAGACAAGTACTTCCATTAGAAATAGAAGGAATGTGGGAGGGAAGGTAGTCTCCAAAGGAGACCCAAAGAATATCTATCCTAGACCACCACATGAGATAAGAAATGGGAACATTAACCAAAATCACTCACAGCAGTCAGCTCTTAAACCACATCTGTCTGCTTCTTGTTGCTTCACCTCCCCCACCCCTACACACCTCCCAGGCCAGGACTCTGTGCACAGTTCTGCCTTTCCCAGAAACTGCCTTGGCTCTGGGTCAGAATGTGTCCCTGTCTAGGGTGGATGCCACTTTTGTTCCAGTTTTCTGACTCCATCAGGGAGTGTGGCTGTCAGAAAAGGGTGGTGACCACAACTGCCTTGAAGCCCAGTCGAGCCATTACGTAGTTTGCTAAAGGCCATGGTCCAAGTATTGTCCAGGCCAGGAGATCTTCAGGATGATGGGTGGATGAAAGTCTGCTGTCCAGACTCCCTTTCTCCACCTCTTCTACTACAGCAGGAAGCCCAAGGAAGGGGAGGGCTCTGCACTGGCCCGAGCTGTCTGGTTTCTGTACCCACTTTGTCTTGGCGCACTGTTTTGTTGCACTTCCCCAGAGCTGGTGGTGAAAGCTGAACCTGCCTGCTTCTCTTGGCTGCAGAAATGAGGATTACTTGCTTGTTCCTTGTGGCTGCAAGCCAAATGAGACATCCTTGAACTCAGTGTGCCAAGGGAGGATTCTAACTCACAGGAACTGAGTGAGTCTTACTTTTCCTTCACTGTCTGAAGTGCCTTACACCTCTCCCAGTGTCCCATGAGCTGCTCTGTCCCACCCAGGAGTCTCTTCTCTACAGTTTAAAAGTTCACCTACAGACATTTCCTGTGGCTTCCCACCCAGCTTCCTAATCCTGGTGTTGTTTAATGTTCCAAATGAATAGCCAACACTCGAAGGGAATAGAACCACCTTTCCCAAGCACACAACTAAGATACACACACAGAGTCCCTAAAACAACAACATTCATCTGTCTGCAACTGGTTTCACAAATAATGTGAATTTGTAAGAAAATCTCGGGTCCAGTTTGGAGATTATGCTTTCTCTTTAAAAAAAAAAAAAACAAGAACAAAAATCTTCAAAATTTATGGACACTTTC
>VZRX01023560.1:22019-42875 GCA_013398075.1 Notiomystis cincta | reverse complement strand
TCTGAGACATTAGAATTAGGTAGGCTGAATGTCTTTTCTGAGTGCTCCTCCAGATTTTTTGAAATGCTGAGGTGGGAGGAACTACAAGTTGCCAGCTGGGCAGGAAGTCAACTTTCCCAAAACAAATAAAAGTTTCACCTTTATCAAAACTAAAAAATGTCTTGGCTCATAGCAACAAACTGAAAAGCATAAAAGCAAATTTGCAATCAAACTTTCCCATTTTGCTAGAATTCCCCCTTAAAATTATTTTAAATTCAGTTCATGCACAATTAAACAACCTTCTTAAAGCAAGGAGCAAAGAAATCTCTGAAAATACTCCTCCTTCCTCTAGTTTACAATACAGAGATTTGCTGACAGTAACTTCCTAGGGGTCTAGCATTTCTCAGGTCAAATTCACAGCAAACAGATGAACCCCCTCAACTTTTGAGGTCTTTCGCACTGAACAAACTCTTCCTATCCCCCACTTGTTTATGTGCCCACGATGATAATGCAGCCCAAATGAGCACCACTCCCTCTAAGCCACTCCCCAGCATCAGAAAACCAGAGCAGCACTCAGGCACTTACGCAATTCCCCCATGCTTGCTAAACTGAAGTAGGCTTAGATGCCCTCTGACCACCACACCCTCGATGCCTTTCACCCTTGGAGGAACATTTGCAGGCCGTGTGGGTGGCAGCCACCATCCCTGGGGGTATCTGCAGGGTTAAAAGAGGCTGACACTGGCTTCAGGGAGCCACGCTGAAAGAAACTCTTGTGGGAAGCATCATCACTGTTTTTTCCCTTTCTCCTTGTGTTGGAACATTCAGATAGCATGCAGGCTTCCACAGGTCTGCTTCCCTGTGGTCACTCTCTTGTTTTCCTCAGATTAGGAGGGGTTGATGGTATCGATAATGCCGAATATTTGCACTAGGTTATCGTAGACCAGTTGAGCCAGTTTAATTACAATGATGGTCAGTGCATGTGGTGCTGCCATACTCTCTGCACACACCTCATGCTTTTATCTTTGTTAAGGCATGCACAAATTACTTGAGATATTTTCTGCAATATTGAGCACGACTGCATGCCATCTCTGGCCTAAAAAAACCCTGACTCCAAGTTTCAGTCAGATTTCTCAAGCAAATCTATGATAGCAAACAGAGTTTGACTGAGTAGGAGAAATAAACTGCAGGAAGCAAAGAAGGAATAAAGTGGCACTGAAAATAAGACAAAGAAAATAAAATCATTAACTACTTTTGACAATATTTTCTTTATAAATGTCAGCATTTCATGGCAGAAACCAAGTTTAGTCTACCAAGGACAACAGATGTTTTGAAAGAATCCCACTACTCCATGCAAAAAGAGGAATAGGATAAAATCCAATGAAAATTTAGGGATTACACTCTCTCAGGACCCCTCAAAAGACTTGAGGTAGAACCTACTAAGTAGGTTGAGATTGTCATGTGACAAGATAACTGTCCCTCAAAAGGTGAAATGAGCCTTGTCTGTTTTTCTCCCCAGTCCATCTGGATAAAAGCTGGTGTCCTGGCTACAAAGGTTGGCTTTTCTCTGGGCCTGTTCCAGATAACAAAACATTTCCCCTTGCAACTTTTGCCTTCATCAAACATATGAGAAATATGGTGCTTTTCTTGTCTTGGAAAAAATGAGGAAGATAAATGTGGTTTGGCCCATAGACAACCAACTCAGTTTGTGTACCTGAAAACTACTTATGCATAAGAAGGTGTGGGCTATCTGCCACCATTGCCTGCTACTCACCAAAGAACACCTACAGCAGGTGTTACCAGCCAACCCCCCTGCACAGCAGGAAGTCTGCCCATGCTATGATGTTATCTCTACTGAGTTTAATTTGTTCCTCAACCTTTAGACTTTTGTAATCACTCAAAGAAGCCTGTAAGCTCTAGCTTCAACATACAGGTGTCAAACACGGATAAAAGCTCTGCTAGGTCAGATGTGAAGTCAGCCATCCAGGACTCAAGGTTGCCAGGATCAACCTCAAAAGATGACCCCAGTGTCACTTGAGAAGTACTGCCCAGGCTGTACCAGCATGACAGACCCATCATGTTTGCATCACTGCCATCACTGTCTAGCTTGCCTGCTTTCAGCTGAACAAGATAACCAATGACAGCCTAATTTTCTACATGAGTAGTTAGTTGGAAATATCATGCTACTGCACAACATTATGAATTGATTTTGACAAAAAATGGAAATATTCAATGCTGAGGGCACAGCACAGAAAACAGGGAAGAAAGAAAAATCAAGCCTTGCTTGAGTGCTTCTTTCCTTACTCAAAGGACTTAGCTTTTCAGGACTTAAAATTAATTCTGCATTAAGTATTTCTTGCAACATGAGAGAGTTGCTGCAACCCTGCTGTTATTCTAAGTGCTGTATGATGAAGTGTTCCACTGGACCTTTATTTCTAGGAAAGCAGATGGATTTTCAGGGTACACTGCTGTATTGACTCAGAGCTACAACAGAAAGAAAACTTTGGGAAATGCTTGACATTTCATATTTCATATTCATATATTAATCTCAAATGGAGATAGAAAGAATCTTTTAGAAACCCACTTTATGTTTTTAGTTTCTATGGATTCTAAGCACTTCTCTACAACACTTACCCACTTACTCTTATTTCTTCAGCTGAACTTGGTTAAATAAAACTGAGTCACATGGAAAGCCACAGCTTCTAAGGTAATTTTGTATTTATATTTGGGTTTTTTCAACCAAACGTTATTGAAACTATTGTGATTTAGTGGATCATTTTACCTCCATTAAAATTTTATATCCCAGAGGGTATTACTCCAATGGAAATGTTCTATGAAGTTCTGCTCTGTGGTCTATCAGTAGGAAAAAAAGGCTACAAAGGTATCTCATTTCCTGCCTAGCCAACACAGTGACATTTTGCTGGAAACCTAGGCCACCAAACGCACCAATTTGATTTAGCAACATAACTGATTTCTTGAGGTGCATGTGATTATAGTGGCTTCAGATCCAATTTTAACACAAAACCATGGAGAGGTATAGTTCAACAGAGAGGGTGATAACTGGAGTCCAGGATATGCTCCCAGTATGATCACAGAATTTTGGGGCAAATGGATTAATCTCTATGGCTTTGTCCCTCCTGCTATTCCTCTCTCTATATTTTTTCCCTCTTTTGAAGTGAAGCATTTTCAGAAGGCTTGGTTATTCATAGTTAGATCATCCAGTAGAACAATGACAGACTTCTGTTACAAGCTTTCAAAAAAATATCCTGTAGCACTGGAGACATCAATGAATCTCATATATGATATACTGGGCTTGTCTGCAAATTTCTCATACACACATTGCAGAACATTTTGGAGGGAATCCCACTTATCTTCCTGGGAACAGCCCATTCCCACTCCTCCTAGACTGATACACGAATGAGGTTGTCCCTGAAGAATGTAGTAGGAATGGAAGACTGGAGCAAAAGATCAAAGAGCCTAATCCTTCTTCTATAGCACCACAAGTCTCTGCTTCCTTTCCCTACTATGTCTGCAACAACACAGTACCTGGGGGATGACAACAGAGGAATTACAGGAATGAGACTCAACTTGGGGGAGTGGATTCCCGTCCCAGCTGGTGTGGAATTGAACGAGAGAAAGTTGACACTATTCTCCAGTTCCCCTGCAGACTAACAAGAAGGTCAGTTCAGCTTTCTGCTCAGTGGATGCTGGGAATGTGTCAGTGTTTGGTTGGTTCTGACCACAGACAAGCAGGAATATCTGCCCCATATGTAAAAAGGAGTGCTTTGTGCAGAGTCACTTGATTTGTGATTTATACAAACAGCCTCTGAGGCACATTGCCTACTGAGCAGATAACTCAGGCCATTCCAGAAGACTGATGTGGAGCCTCAGATACACAGTTGTTACAGTTTGAAGACAGAAGATTCATCTAACTATACTGGCAAGTCCTGTGTTTTTGCCATAAGTTCCAGCTAGGGCAGTCACATTATCTAACTTCTTCCTTCTTAATAAAAAATTAATATCCTGATCTTCAGAGTTGCAGAGAACATCTTGAAAATTAGGGGCACACAAAAGACTCAAGGGCAAAAAACAACAGTAAGAAGGCAAAATACATTGACTTATGATTTTCAGTAAATGCCAGTAACTTTTCAATGTAAAAAACTGAGACTACTTTTTAAAACAAATAATTTAAAATTACTTTGCAAAATAACTGATGTTTTCTGAATTCTTGGAGATTAGAGATACATAGTTTTGCCCAATTTCTTTAGTAGGAACTGAAAATTAACTTCCACCAGGAAACTTTGTAAGCTGACCCTCAGTTTATAGATAAAGGCTTCTTAAGCCAAATTTCTGATACCCTTTGAACAGAACATGAGAATAAAGCACAGTTTAAATGCCCTTTTCAGAGTGTTTGAAATGTTTTCCCTCTTCTGAACAACAGACTACAACAGACCCATTCACAAACTTTGAGCAATACACTATTTTGTGGCACATGCTCTCTGGGTAAATACTGGTAGTAAATGTTTTTGGAGCATCTGACACAAAAACCAATCTCAACGCTAAGGGAACATAAACTATACTGAGACTCCAGAGTTAAAATACCTCAGGCCTTTCAGAAGGTAAAAAAATCTCTTAAGATAGGCTTCCTACTGGACTTGAAGAAATGGGAACTTGGAAGAACGCTGTCACTGGCATAGTGCTTCAGGTTATAAAGGTGTGCTGCTTAGCCAGCCCTTGCAGCGCTGGCTTCTGACATTGGGGCATCTCCTGCAGAATTTCCACTGCAGGGGCAAGCACTGAGCACTTCTTGATGGAATACCAGGGTGCTTGCAGCACTTTTTCCCAGATCTGGCAATAAGAGTGGAGCTTCTTCGTGTCCTTTGGCACTGCCTCCTTTGTCACGCTACTCATTCCTTCGATACACCGGACCCTTCCCCCTCTGCAGCGATCACGAAGAGCCAAGTCGAGCTGGTCCACCGGCAAAACAAACAGAAATAAAAAGCCCAGTGTTTCACACATCTGTTTCCCCTCAACAATTCCTCGTTGCTAGATGTGAAATTGTAACAGTGTTTAGCCAGGGTTTGACTACAGGAGGAGGAAGGAAAGTCCCATGGGAGTGTCCTTACCCTGTAATAATGTATCATTTTTCCAAACAGTCTCAACCGTTGGAATTTTCTCTGACCTCCGACTGTCTCTCTTGGCAGCTTAGTCTCCTGAACAGCAAATCACATAAAATAGCTGCATAGGTTTGGTTTGGTTAATTACACACGATTCTTTTAATTGATGAGAAAGAACTTTTTATATCACATCGCCATCCCTGAATTTACAGAGACTAGAATATAGTTCAGCAAGACAAATTTGCCATGTCAGGCAGGATTTTAGCAGCTGTTCCCAGAAGGACCTTGTGAATGTTTTCCTTAAGCCACAGCTGAAAAGTGGAATGAAACAAAAATATCTGACTTTTTTTTCTTCCTGAGAAAGGAAAATAATTAGTTTGTTCAAATGCAAATCTATAAGGTCTGAAAAAAAAAAAAGAAGTCTTTTGAATGAAACTTTGTCACTGAAGAAAACTCTGAAGGGCATTGGCTGGTCAGCAAGACAGAACTTTTTATTTGGTCCATGAGATATCAGTCAACATAAAATGGAAACATTTTTCAGCCTGGCTGGTATATCAAAATAAAAATCTGTTGATTTTTGAGGATGAGTAGTCATTTCACTATGACATACGCCATTTCTAGTAAGTTCACCAATCCCAGATCAACTGTGGTGCGTTGTATAAAAGTCTGCAAGCTAAAAGTAAATTTCTTGCTCTGGAATCAAGACCCCGACCTGCTAATTCCCAGAAATACTACGGGGACCTCAAAGGACCTGTAGGGACTACAGTGAGAATAATAAGTCTGAAAAGAAGACGATCTGAATAAAATAATCTCATGAAATGGCAAACCAACCATACAGGAATAGAAGAAATAGATGAAAAGTGAAAATCCATGCCCTGGGGCTTTAACGATGTAGCCTCAGCCAGCTCTGAATACCCCACCAAGATGTGATCCAGCCGACGTGGCAAACAACAGACATTCAACATTTCCACTTTAGACAGGGTGCCAACTTGGATGCTGCCCAGGCACAGCCAGCCCGCTGATGCATATGACGATAAGGGTCATCCCTTATCTCTGCTCTGTTTGGCATGAGAGAGGAGCTGCTGTCCTCCCATGCCCAGCACAGGTACAGGATGTGAGAGGGAGCTGCTGCCTGTGGGCTGGCACAGCTGCGGTTCTGCTGCCTGCGTAACGCGGGCCTGACACTGCCTCACCTCTCCGTACAGCCAGGAAGGAGATGCCAACCACAAATTACAGCTAAACTTTTAAACAAATATTTGCACAGAAATAATGGCCTGCAAAGATCAGATAAAGCTGTCTTGCATAGAAAATTTTCACGCATGACTGTCATCGACTTGAGAAACACCTTTTAGTCGCCTTGTTTAAAACAGATGGTGTTGCCAGAACTAGTGCAACGTTTTTATTTGTGACTCAAGGAGTTCAATAATTGACTGCTCTAAGATAGTGGATAGCAGAGAGGAGAGATTTCTGCAGCCACAGTAGCCCCAGTAGCTGATCCAGAGGCAGGAACAAATGTGCAAAAAATATCATTTCAGAACCCTTTCTCTTTCTAAACAATTGATCATTGTCCCCATGACCTCCTGCCAATGTCCATATGTTATTTCATTCTCTTCTCTTCACCTCACATCTGGCCTATCCCCATGACAGTAGCACTAATATTGAGTATGATGTAGGAGTTGGGCCCTGAATTTCCTGTCAGTGCCCAGCACCATAGGACCCCATCAACATCATCTTCAGAAATAAGAGACTAGTAAAACCAGACTAGAAAACAAATATAGGTCTACAATTACAAGTGGAATCGACTAATCAATACAGAATATGTAGAGATAAAGAAACATCTGAAAAACACCAAGAAAATTAATTTTTTTTTTATGAGGAAACCATTTACTGCCTTGATATATTACAGTCTTTAGCATGTGCTAAGACAGCATATGTCCCCACAGGCTTAGATGCAGATTTTTGCATGAGGCATTTTGCTTTGCTGGAAGGTGGAGTGGCAGTTCCTGTTTGCAAATCAATGAGTGCTGAATTTGTCACTTATGTATACAGTTCCATCACTGCTTTGCTCATTAACTGTCCTGGAAACAGAAGAAAGGTGCTGAAGAAAGAATACCTAGCCTGTAAGTTCCAAGCACACATTGTTTCACCCTGAAGTGCCCTCCAAGCCTCGAACCAGTATCACTGAAGCTTTCCTGTTGGGCAGTGCTTGCAGCTGGAGTTGGAACAAAATCTTGGCAGAGGAAAGGAGCAGTGGTACAGTGTTTGAGTCAGTCCACTCTCAGTATGCAAGCCCCATAACAAGCTGCTCTTCTCAGCATATTAGGCTGTGAGTCTCACCATTCTGCCAGTGAGCAGAGCTGTTGTGCACCTGGAGTGCATCTCTTCCACATCAGAAGGGTGTATGCCAGAAATCCAAAGGTCCAGCATATGGATTCCAGTTTTGTCTTGAAGGTTAGCTTCAGTCAGGACAGGGCAGGAAATGAGGATTAGTCACCCAGGGATGCAAATAGAAATGTCAATCCCTGTCAGATTTACTTTTGTTTTTTTAAATTATTTTGAGTGCTTTTAGGTCTTACCTTTCCTCTTACCTTCAGAGAAGATATCTCAAATCCCAAGAGCTACAAATTCATTTCTCAAATCCCAAAAGCAACAAATACTTTCCTAAAGTCCAAATTCAGATATCAAGTACCATGGGACTGGCATTTAGACCTCTAGCGCTGACAATACCATGTTTCTTGGCAACTCTCCTTGGAAGCAGGCCCTCACCTAAACCAACCAAATTTCTTGAATGTGACAGACTCAGCTTGATCCAGGTGCAGCTGCCCACAGCTTCCCTTGATACCTGGCTTTCTGTCCATAACCTGTCCTCTGACCTTCTGGGGAGGCCATGCTTACCTTGATGTGTCCTGCTACCTATGCTGGTTTCAAATGCTGCCCCCATAGCAGGGAGACCCAACAGTTGTAGTGAATTCCTCCAGGAAGACCCCATTGGCCTGCACCGAGCTGTGCTCAGCCATGTTGAGAAAGAGGAACCCAATTTAAAGGGGTCTTGAGTTTCTCTACTTAAAGTAATTTCTTTCTGGTCCCTTCATGGCTGCTGTGGATGAATTCTGGACACTTTTCTACAGCTCTCCTCGGTCCTTGCACACTTGGCTTAACTTTAACTTCTTACATCCTAGCACAGTTTACTTGGCAAGACTTGAATAAAACACACCATGAAGCTTCACAAAGATGCCCCAAATGACACATGAGTACCTCCCCTGCTGATTTGCACCAGTTGCAGTCCACTAAATCAGTTGTTTTGACTAGCTCAGGGAAGTCCCCACCTTAAGCTATCACATAGCATTTCTCAGAGCAATCTTTTCTGCAAAAGGCCATGGTAAAGTCTTCATATCCTTCCTCACTGTCCCTAAGCTTAGCTGATTAAGAAATCACTGAAGGACTCCTTGCTCTTGCAACTGTAGGCACGCAGACTCCCAAGATGTATCACGGGTTTTCTTTGATAGTCTGCTTAGGTCAGATCTCGGTCTCAGGAAAGTTATTTTCCAAAAAAGAACAAAGCACAAATGGACTGAGGGAGAGCAGTGGAAAGTGGAGAGAGAGGAGAGAGTCTCAGATACTTTATTTGTATTGTCTTATTCACCAAAAAGACAATGGAAGATTTTGATGCCATGTATTTTAGATTTTCTTAATTTGATTTGCTGAAAGTTTGAGGCATGCTCTGTAAGTTATTTCTGACTTGTTTTCATCTGTATTTTCAAGAGGGGAAAAACTGGTCCATGCCTGGTATTATATGCTGCAGACTTTAGCTAAATACTGGCAATCCTGAGTTATTTAAATTCTAGGTATGCCATTCTCACATATGTATTACAGCTTTCCTTCTCTGACGGCAGACTTTTGTCATGCAGCTCATTCTTTGCTGCTCATTCTCTCAGAGAACTGTCTGCTCTTGAGCTCTGCAGCTTAAACAGAGACCTAAGAAAAGCTAGTCATAAACCAGAAGTAAAAGCATAAATACACATTCCTATGCCAAGCCATTAGAGAGGCTGCAGAGCACGCTGCAACAGTTTGCAAAGCAGAGTGCTCCTGTGGGACTACATGCTCCGGAGGGTGGAGTTGTGGCCTGGAGTGCAAACTGTACCTCTTTGTTAAAACATGTGACATAAAGGGAACAAGGAAGCAGAAGACATGCTGTTCACCATGCTCTGCCTACTGCTGTGCCATCATGTGGTGCCCCTGAAAGTCCTCTGACACAAAAGAAGAGGCAACAGCCCGCACAGGTGATGCCAAGTCCCAAATTCTGGACAGGCATCCTGCAGGTTTGCTAACACCTTCCCTACCTTCAGATAGGGATGAAGTCGAGAATGACTGCACTCTCAGTTTCTTAACAGCCTCAGAGGTCTCTGTTCTAGGACAAAACTGGACAGCACACTGTGGTCCCTATGAGTGGAGAAAGGTCTTGGTTGAGTTAGATCCCAGTTGGCTAGACACTGGAGGGAAAGGGAATTCTGAATCTTTTCCCCTTCCAATGCATATTCAAAATTCCCAGTGGTGTCTTCATAAATTTTAAGTGACAAAGTACCTTTAAAAAGTTGGCCTTCCTCAGTAAAAATCCAGCATGTCCTGCCTGTCAAAAGTGACTTCCAAATTAGGCTGAGAAGAATCCAACTAGGCCTTCTACAATTTTCAGCACCTCTGACTCTCCTTATTGTACATAACTTTCTCAAAGGAAATCTCTTTCAGTCTGTAATATTGCAGTCCACTCTCTCAGAGGTGATTTATTTTCCTAATTGATGAAGAATTTCAGTTTGGCTTTTTGGGGGTAATTGATGTAGAACATTTAGAGCAGAACATTTTCAAAAACCTTTCAGACACCAGCAAGCCAATATACAGATAATTGCAAAACATATGAAGAACTAAAACCCTTCAATAGGTTTAATGCTGGGAATTTTTCAAACTTGTGCACTCTACACCTGCTTTCTTGTGCTTTCTAGAAGCATGCATGACATTTATGAAGATGGACAACCTGAAGCACTGGGAAAACATTCTGCTTTGAAGTTAGAGAGGAATGTACCTTAGGACTCTCTGTACAGAGGGTCTGTGCAGTAGTGAATGTCACTACAGAATTTGTGAAAGAGGTATCACTTGTGCACTACATCTTTGCTTCCTAAACTCCCCCTCTACAGCAGGTTGCTTGCCTCACCCAAATAAAGGAATCAGCTAGGGTCCTCACTTGGAGTAAAAATCCAATAAAAACAGAATATAAGCCAGAAGTCCTCCAGAGTCTTCCTGTCTCTTTTGCTCTTGGAGTAAAAGGATACAAGAGTATGACACATTCACAGAACTGCACTATTGCCAAAGCACTTTTCTGGTAGAGCATCTCATAATTTGGATGAGCAAACTGCTGAAGTAAGTAGGGATCTCACTTATTCATCAGGTGAACTAAAAAAAACCTAGCCTCAGCATATAAGCAGGCTTTGTATTTTCTTTGCAGAAACTGCCAGCCACACAGCTCATTACAAATACATCTGCCAAGAACAAAAAGTCCTGCCTTGTCCCCTGTTCATCTCAAAGTATGAACTCACCTTCAGGGCTGCTCTCACACAGTACATTCTGTGTTGCTGCCCTTGTATTTAGCAAGAACAGTGACTTGCAAGAAGATGGCTCTGTCTTTTTGCCTTCCAAGGAAAACTTGCTTAATAAATACTTCTTTGAGTTTGGCTCTATATATTCCCTTCAGTGTGATGCCCACAAATATTTGTACTTTATCCTTTACAGTTAGGAAATCTGCATAATTTACATCTTGTTTTTCCTACCCCTGGATTTTCATAGATCTGTTGCAGTTGTGAATCCAGCACATTTCTGATTCAACGTATTTCAGACCCTTACTTAAACTCTCTTTTAGAATTTGGCCTTTTGGTTTTGGGACAGTAAAAAATGCTCATGCAAGCAAGGCTGTCCTGTCAATCATAGTTTGCACTAGGAAAAAAAGGCAAATCAAACAGCAATCTATATTTCTTCAAGAGAAGAAACCAGTAAAATGGTATCTGCAGTAACTTTCTGTTAGTTTATCTTACAGTCAGAAATGGGCAGGATGAGATTGCAGGTGACCTGGGATGGAAGGCTAGCATGCCTGTAGGCAGCAGCAGTACAATCCAGAAAATTTCCTCTCATCACTAAAGGGTTTTATTCCTGCTATGTGTGTTGGGGTGATTCTTTGACAATCCGGTATTCCCCATCGCCTGCTTGAAGTTTTTTGCACCTTTAAACTGCACACTACCCCAAATCCCAACTAGATCCTAAGACTAGATTCTCAGCTGAAAGACAGCAGTGAGCAACCCTGATTTTGACTCTTCTGTCAAAGTCTCCTGATGCAGACCTCTCTAAAAACATGAAGTCCCAAGAACTTGGCTCAGGGCCACCAAGACTGTAATCTCCACCTCTGAAGTCTCAAGCACCAAGGCTCATATCTGTCAGGGTACTCAGGCTCCCAGACCCTTCCTACTGTGATACATGAGGTCATATATTTGAAAGTGTCCCTTCCCACCACAAATCTAAGCATATATCTGGTCTTACAGGGGTACAAACTGCGAAACAATAGAATCAAAACCTGATCAAAAAAAAAAAAAGGAAAAAAAAACAACTGTAAAAAGCTCATTCTTGAGAAAAAAAATACAGGAATTTCTGTGGTTCGTCATTTCACACACCAGACAAGCCAACACCTTTAAGGCAAATATCCTCTTCCTCTTCAGCAGGATCCACATCCTGTTCCACCCATCCACAGATACAACACTGAATAGAACATGTTTGCTCTGTGTAGAAGTTACTGCCAAGACACTAAGGAGTAACTCAGACATTTAAACACAGGCATCTGATGTAATTTTAGAGACATTTTAAGCAACTCTCATGGCCTTCAAATGTCAGCACATGACCTGTAGGAACTTTTACATCTTCAATATTTTATGACCTCTATCATAGAATCTTAGAATGGCTGAGGTTAGAAGCAATCTCTGGAGGTCATCTGGTTCAATCACCCTGCTGAAACAAGGCCACTTCATGCTGGTTGCCAGGACAACGCCCAGATGACCTCTGAAGATCTCCAAGGCAGGAGACTCCACCACCTTGATCACTCTCACAGCAAAAATGTATTACCTAAGCTCAGAGGAAAATTCAAGTATTTCACTTTCTGCCCCTTGAGTGTCACTGGGCATCACCAAGAAGAGTCTGGCTCCATGTTCTTTTCACCCTCCCTTCAGATTTTGGTACACGTTGATGAGACTTCCCTCTGAGCCTTCTCTGAGGAGGCTCTTTTGGACCTTCTTCATATGAAAGATGCTCCAGGCCCTTAATCATCTTTGGAGCCCTTGTGGACTCTCCCAGAAGCTCTATAGCTCTGCTGTACTGGGGAGCCCAGAGCTCGCCACAGCACTCCAGGTGCAACCCTACCAGTACTGAACAGAGGAGAAATATCACTCTCTCAGCCTGCTGGTAACATTCCTCCTAATGTAGCTCAGGATACCATTCAACTGCATTTCCACAAGGACTTCCCAACTTGCTGCCCACCAGGACTTTAGGTCCTTTCCCACAAAGCTGTTTTGGCCAATTGACCTTCAACATACACCATTGCATCTGGCTGTTCCTCCCCAGATACAGGACTTTGCACTTCCCTTGGCTGAGCCACGTGATGTCAAAGTCCCACTAAAAAGCAGAACGACCCTCTGGTGTATCAGCCACTCCTCCCAGTTTGGTGTCATCAGTGAATTTGCTGTGGGTGCACTCTGTTCCATCATCCAGATCACTAATGAAGATGTTTAAAGAGTGTTGGACCCAGTATTGACCCCTGGGGTGCACTACAAATTACTGGTCTCAAACTTCATGCCACTGAACACTACGCTCTGGGCCCAGCCATTCAGCTAGTTTTCAATCCACCACACTGTCTGCTCACCAAGCCCATATGTCAGCAGTTTATCCATGAATTTTATGGGATTATCCAAAGCGTTACTGAAGTCAAGGTAGCCAATATCTACTGCTATCCCCTCATATACCAAATGAGTCATTTTGTCATTGAAGGTTATTGACTTCATTAAGCAGGACTTCCTCTTTGTATATCCATGATGATTAATCCAAATCGCCTTCCTTCCAGAAATAAATAGTTTCACCTATTAATAAAATAATAATAAAATTTGTTTCACCATTATGTCAGGGAACAGAGAACCATAGAAAGGGTTGAAAGGGACACTATCATCTACTTCCAACCTCTTTGTCATGGGCAGGGACACCCTCCACTAGATCAGGTTGCTCAGAGCCCCATCCAGACTGGCCTGAAACATGCCCAGGGATTGGGTATCAAGAGCTTCTTTGGGCAACCTGTTCCAGTGCCTCATCACTCTCATAGTAAAGCATTTATTCCTAACATGTAATCTAAACCCACTCTCTTACAATTTGAAGCCCTTTCCTCTGGTCCAGTCACTACATGCTCTTGTAAATAGTCCCTTTCTGTCTTTCTTTTAGTCTCCCTTCAGGTACTATAAGGTCACAATTAGGTCATCCCAAAGCCTTCTCTTTTCCAGGCTGAACAATCCCAGCTCTCTCAGCCTTTCCTAGTAGGAGAGGTTCTCCCTCCCCTTATTCATCTCTGTGTCCCTCCTCTGGACTCACTCCAGCAGGTCCCTGTCCTTCCTGTGCTGGGAGCCCAGAGCTGGATGCAGTGTTCCAGGTGGGCTCTCAGCAGAGCAGAGCAGAGGGGCAGAATCCCCTCCCTGCCCTGCTGCCCACGCTGCTTTGGATGCAGCCCAGGACACCTTTGGCTCTCTGGGCTGGGAGTGCCCCTGGCTGGGTCATGTCCAGCCTCTCACCCACCAGCACCCCCAAGTCCTTCTCACAGGGCTGCTCTGATCTGTTCATCCCCAGCCTGTGCCAGTACTGGGGGTTGTCCTGACCCAGGTGCTGCACCTTGAAACTGGTCTTGTTAAACCTCATGAGATTCCTATGGGCCCCTTCTTGAGCTTGTCTAGGTTCCTCTGAATGACATCCCACCCTTTTAGGAGTGTCAACAGCACCACTCAGCTTGGTGTCATCAGAAGTTTGCTGAGGGTGCACTCCATCTACTAATGAGTCAGGATGGGGGTGACTGATCTGTAGTTGTCTGGATACTCTTTCTAGTCCTCCTTGAAGTCAAGAACGACAGGAGTAACATTCTTTTTCCTTTGGGTTGCAGGAACCTTTCCCAGTCACTATGATTAGCCAAAGATAATTGAGAATGGCCTCCCAATTATATCTGCCAGCTCCCTCAGCACTCATGGGTAAATACCATCAGGCCCATGGCCTTAGGTATTAATTTAGTTAAGTGTTCCCTAATTTAAATCTTCCAACAAGAAGAGTATTAAATTCTCCTCCCTTCAGAATTCCCCCCAGTCTCACCAACATTTAAACAAATTAATTCCTACAGTGCTTGACAAGCAAGCAGTCATATTTTGGCCAAATCAGTCCTTGAGGAAGCCACTGTTTACTGATTCAGACCAAGACAGGCAAGACACAGAGGTGTCTTCTAAGTGTCTGCAATGCATGAACAGCACCTTCAGCCTCCTGTGTCAAATTCTGAGCTCCTTGGTTTGTTATTTGGCACCCAAGTAAGATAGTTTTGATTGTTCTCAAGTGCTGGGAATTGAACAAATGCACTAGCATCAATTACTTGATTAAACAGCAAGAATAGCAGAATGGGAAGGGTTGTTTCTTGGATATGCCTGAGTTACTCAGTACGATACTTTCCAGATAGGGTTGGGACAAGGCTTATTGCTAACTCTGATGGCCATTCTTTAGAGAAGAGACCTATGTATGGACATGGATCACTTGTTTTCTGAAGGGAGCGTATTTTTTCTCCTGTCTACCTGCTATTAACCAAAATCCTGCATATTTTGATCCTTAGCTGTCCTCTCCTGCTCAGACAATTTAAGATGTGGAAGAAAATCTCATGTTTCCCCTGCTATGACCAAAGACAGAGAGTGAGCAGTTGTCAGCGTTATACCAGAACAGCTGGCTAAATCTTCCCAGGGCAACTTTCAAACCTGCACATATGATGACACATCTCATCCCAGACTGGGAACAGAATCACTCAGTGCCTCTCACTGCTCTGTCAGGGAAGGCATGACAGGCAGCTCTGAGAACACCAGCCAGAATTCTCTCGTGCTCAGACACCTGACAGTGGTGCATCCTTCATAAACAGCCAGCTCTGTGGAGAACCAGGGTTCATTGGAAAGTGTTGAATCTCAACTGGTCTCCTGGTACATACACCTCATCACAGCACTGAGGTAGAAGGCAAGTAAAGGTATTTTCCCAAAATTTGGTTAAGGACTATCCTCTAACAGGGATGTTCTGTCCAAAATAACCAAGTGCTCTTTTCTGTCAAAATTCATATCTGAGCTGGCCTAACTGTCGCATGGATCTGTTTCCTTAATTAGATCTCATGACTCCTACATAATGGTCACAGGCCTCCTTAGAAAATCCTAAGATCCACATGGCTTTCCTGAAACTTCAAAATATTTGTTCCTCCCAATTCCCTTCTGGACCACCAAAACAAGTGTCAATCTAAGTCACCAAGGGATCTGAAATCTTCACAGGTAAAAAAACCTGTAAGTAAAATAAGACCTTCTTTAAATATAGGACACAAGATGTCTTTCTGGTTTTCTAAGTAAACATTCCATGCCATCTCCAATGAATACTACCTTCAGCCTTCTTCCATACATACTTAGCTATATAAACCTAAAGACTCCTGCTTCAAGAGACTGTAGCAGGGATTGCATTTCATTTCTGCCTGAACAGTCAGAAGATGATCACTGTACAAATACTTCACTGCACTCCATCTGTGCAGGATCCTTCAGATCAGAACTTGAAGCTTTTGAAAAGTAGGGGTTAATGTTTTCCTCTAACACCACATAGCTTGTGTACTAAACCTTTATGCTGAGAACCTTGCTACATACAGTCATATTATTGGGATACAGCAGAGGACTTAGCCAAAAACTGGCTAAGGAGTAAGATCTGAATTCACTGAGTGCTGGAACAGGCTGTGAACATATAACAAATCTGATGTTCCTGCTAACAGAAAGACACTATTATATTGCTGAGGCTACTGCTTTTATCTTTAATGAGTTGTGCTTACATAAATAAATTAACCATTCACCCTACTGTATGCTGCTAGCTAGAGAAACTCTGGAGCCTTTACCCCATTAACACACCCTGACTTTCAGATGAAGTACTGGTCTTTTTTTAAAATATTAGTAAGTGTTTTAATCATCCTCTGTTAGGATCTGTGTAAAATACTGGGTCTTACTAAGTCTGCAAATCTGGGGATTTCTACACAGATCTTTCCCATTCACCTCCCTCTTGAGCCAGAGTCCCTGCTGTTGTGGTTGCAGGATCCACTTTCCACTTCTGTCAGCCAGTCTGGTCAGGCACTTACACAGTGGATGAAGAGGGCCAGGAGAAGGCCCCAGCTCGTCTGTGTCATCCACAGTCCCTTGCAGCTGTGGCTGGTAGAAACCACCTCTATTTCTGTCATTCTGGAAGTTCAGACCTTCCTTTCTCCTTCAGCAACTTTACTGTGCTAATTATTGTACTGAATTCCTCCAGTGTTTGTGGTGACATTTTTAGCTGAGCCTGCATGAACTATGTAAGAGTAGTCTGCTCTGTTCTTAGTGGACATTCTTCACATGCTTTTTTACAGGAACAGCCTGGAGGCAAATAAAGGAGGGAAGAGCAAGAAAATCTAGTAAAGCAAGGTTAAATGTTTAATAAGAGATTACTTGAAAAGTTCCTTCTATCCCTCCTTGCCCCAAAGAGAGAAGTAAGTATATCCTAGAAGGGGTCAGAAGACTTAACATTCACTCTCAGCTTCTTGCAACACCTGCTCAGTGCCCCAAATGCCAACAAAGGAGCAGAAAAAACTTCTGCAAATCATTCATGTACACACTTCAGCTTCCTCCACACCTAATACTTCATCACTTGGGCAGGGCAGAAGTCTCCAGACAGTATAACCTGCCAAAAGAGGATCAAATGAACCTGTAAGATGTTGTTGGAAGCCCAGGTAACACTAGCAGGAAAAAGGAGATGCTACCTCCCTTTCAATAAGAAAGCTCAATGAAGATGTGTGGAAAACAGACACTGATGTGTGTAGTCACCAGTACATCTTATATATCACTATACTCACTTTAATATCACACACAACTGTACAAAGAAAAGCCTTTTTTATTCCCCTTCCATTATCAAGCAGCCAGGCTGCTGTCAGCTACGTGTCAGCTGCCTGAGCTGGCCAGCAGCAGGCAATGCAAGCAGAGCAATTTGAGTTCCCTGTGCAGTTCCCTCTTCCTCAGAACACCCTGTTCAATGGGGTTATTGCTATTTGCAAGTCAATGATGTCATCAAAGCAGAGGAGGAGGGGGAGAAATTGAAACTTCTGTCAAATTGATAAAAATTGACCAATATGTTATTTCAAATACAATAATTGTAGACTGAGTTGACATTGGGCAACAACATTTCACCAAGATTTGTTCCCTAAAGCAGAGGCCAGAAGACAAGGACAGATACGGCACTTGAAGGTCTGGTTTTGTGTGAGAAGGCAGGCACTCAGTTAGGTCCAAGTAGCTTGTACAACCTCAGATGGCTCACAAGCCTACTGTAGAGAACACAACCCTCTCCACTTGTCTTGTGTGCAGAGAAGGAGTGGTGGGCTGTCGTGGTTTAACCCCACTTGGCAATGAAGCTCCATACAACTGCTTATTCAGTCCATCCTCTCATCAGGAAGGGGCAGAGATTCAGCACTCAGATTTCTGGCTTTACATAAGGACAGTTTAATGGGGACAGAAAGAAAATATTAATAATGATGGCCGTGATGATTAATAATAACAACAATAATAATAGCTATAATTTATAAAAAAGTGGTGCACAAAACAAGTGCTCACTGCCTGCTCACTGATTCTGCCACTTCCCAAGCAGCAGGCCCCAGACAGCTTTGCTCCCCAGTTCATCTAACTAAGCACAACATCATTGGTATGGACTATACCTTTGGCCAGTTTGGGTCAGCTGTCCTGGCTGTGTCCTCTCCCAGCTTCCTGTGTCCTGCCAGCCTTCTTGCTGGCAGGGCCTGAGAAACTGAAAATTCTCTGACTAAGTAGAAATACTATTATAAACTTAGTAACAACTGAAAATATAAGTCTGTTACCAACATTATTCTCATACTAAATCCAGAATATAACATTATACCACCGATTACGACGAAAATTAACTTATCCCACCTAAAACCAGGACATGGACATATCACAGAAATGACCTGTTGCTGTTCTAAATCAAGGGATAGCGAGGGAAAACTATTAAAGGCTCACTTTATGTATCCCCTGCCATCTCTCCTACATAAAGTCTTACACTTATGTATTACAGCACTTACTCAGGTATGTCAGTAGAACCTGCCTCAGAAAAAGAGTGATCTTTCACCTAGGGAGACCAGACAAAGGCACATAATACTGAGAGCCTGAAATGCCTTGGGGATTCTTCACTGCACCTCCAAAGCCACGTTTTCCTGCACACTGGTAAAACACCAGTACAGCTCATATGGCACAAGGGACCAGGACAGGAACACTTGCCTGTCCCTACAGGTACTCAGGTGTGCTCGTTTGTCTGAAGGACTTGGTTAGTTTTCAGAGCAGACTCAAGAAGGTCTCAGGCTGACATCCCAGACTCCTGGGCTCCTGCTTTTGCTAAAATTGCAGGAAAAGTAAAAGACAGTCCTGTAGCACAACAGACACAGTTCCTGGCAGATGAGAATTTTTCGCAGTGCTACAGAATACAGTATTAAAGGAAAAAAAAACAGTTAAATAAATGAACTTTCATTAGTATCAATCCAAAACAAAGGCTCATCTGTAAGGGTATAAATCATCAGCAGACTAGGAAGTAAAGGTCCCATGCCAAACAAATTATCAGTGACATTTGGAGAAGCAGGATGACAAATGTTTGCAAAAGTGGAAAAGTACAGTATGAAAATAATGCTGTTTGGAGAAAGAAGCCCAAGGGAATTTGGGCTTTTCTTTTTAGTAGTGCTGTCCCAGAGGAAAAAAAACAGAGCCTCAAGTTCTAAATCTAAGGTGCTCTCTTTGTCAACAACAGAGAAATTTTAGAAACCAAGTATCTCATAAAGGGAAATTTCAATATCCACAATGTTTTCACCCACAACTGGCAAACATGTTTAAAACTTGTATATCTACATATATATTTATGTGTATGCCTACACATATACATGTGTGATGGTGATGCAGCCCTGGGAGAAGAAAATCTGTTAATTGGATGTTTCAACACTGAGAAGCAATAAGAGCTGAAAATACATATGTGCAGGATAAGATTTCAGTAGAACAGAATGTAACACTGTTGGGTTTCACATTAGATTAGAGACAGAGAAAATTATGTATGTTTCTGAGACAAAGAAAGAACAGCAAGGAACTCACAGTGAAAATGAATTGAAAAGAGAATCACAAAAGCTATGCATAAAATCGGGAAAAATGGAATATACAGCTCAGGGCAAACTAAGAAAATGCCTCCTTCTTCTCCAATTCTACAATTGCCCACCTATTTGGAGTCTTTTGTGCTGCTTTATTGTCCTCCCCTTCCTTCTGATGTTCTATTTAGTAACTTGCCTTGTAGACATTTAACAGGACAAAATGAGCAGCTAGGAAAACAGTGTGGTAACAGAATGCAAAAAAAAAAAAATTATAAACTGCCAGTTATAAACTGCCATGGCTATAAGGGAGGAATCAAAGCAAATACCAGTATAGCACATTGACTTGAATTAAAAGAATATCACAGCAATAGTCATGGCCATTACTGTTGAATTATTTGTGTGCAGGTGTAAATCTGGTCACAGAGAAAAAGCCAGTCAGTAAAATTTACACATGCTATGTGCTGACCTGCACACTGGAGTAAAGTGCTATAAATTTATGTGTTACTTTGAACAGCTGTGTTGCAGGACAAACAAGCAGGAAATGAGACAATGGCTGGAGACAAGTAATTTTTCTGCAAACACTAAGGCACACATCTCAAAAATCAAAACACATTCACAAAAGAACTGCAAGTACCCCAAGATCACCCATAAATTTGTGGTCACACAGATGTCTAGAGCAGTTTGGGGCTCTGCATGAGAAGGATATTTTCAGGACACCCTTGGGATAGACCACACACGTGTAGGCCCCAGGACTTGCAAGGGACCAGAGGTATAGCTACAAACAAGACACAGCAGGTCACAACCTTAAAACATTGTCTTGAGACAAGAAGAAACTGGCATCAGACTTGTGAAGTTCTAGCTGCTGCTGTCTTCCACACCTGTGTTTGGAAGGCTCACTTAACACGTTCCTTGCTTTGAGACAGCTGCAGATTCCTGTTGTTCTGACCGGATCTGGGTAGTCTTGGCGATGTTAAACACACAAAGTGTCATGGATATTAGCGGGTAATATCCACAGAGATGCTTGGCAGCAGCAAGGCTGCCTGTATTTCCTCACCGCTATGAGTGCTCTGAGGTACCCAGCCAGGGAATGGCTCCCAGAGGCACAGGGGAGCACTAGGAGGCGATACCGGGGGATACCCGTAGTAGGACCCCGCTTCCCACGCCGCCCTGCAGGGATACCGGACGGCCTTGGCGCACGCAGTGCCACAGCCTTGGGCCCCAGCAGCCCGGATCCCCCCTGAGCACCGAGAAGTCTCAGCCCAGCCCGTCATCTCCCGACCCTCC
>VZRX01023559.1:274246-298128 GCA_013398075.1 Notiomystis cincta | reverse complement strand
AGGAAGGAAGGAAGGAAATTTAGTGCAGACACATCACAATGCTGATGTATCCACATCATTATTTGTGTGTTCAGGTCACCCTGCTCTCAGTCTGGTGTTTCTGAACAGGGACTCCCTCTCTTTCTGTTTCAAGGGCCAGCATACATAGGATAGGCTCAGAGATTTTGGGACCACGTGTCAGACTTAGTTCTCAAGGTGTCTGCTTCTCCTAAAGCAGTTTTTAGGCCCAAAAATGTTAGAGCTCTGACTTTCCTTGAATTACTGGGTCCACAAAGCACTCCAAATGTTCCTGCACTTCTTTGTCATCCACAGTTTTTGGCTGTCTCAATGCCTCAGTATATTTTTGGAGTCTGAATTTCAGAGCTTCAGGGTTTGCATGAGACCTACCCACAGGCAGTGCAGACCTGAAAATCAGACTAGCTTGTTAGGAGAAGCTGAAGATAACTGAACTCATATGTAATATTTTGGCTTCATTTACAAATAAGCACTCCATAAAACTTTTAATGTTAGAAAGGAAAAAAGCCATATCATCAGTTCTTCTTGTCATTATTAAGTGTAACATTATGAGTAAATTATTTCTAACACAGACATATTACATAACTTTTTTAATCAATTATTTATTTCACTAGAATTTGTTATAATGGTCAAGTATTTAGTTGCATTCAGCTAATAATAATATTTTAAGTTGGTTTTTTACAATGCTACCAAATAGTTGTGTTGTTTTAATTTGTTGTCTACATGCACTCAGTATCCTTGCTCAGATATTCTCAACTCTATGGTTCACTTACTGTTTTTTTTCTTGTTGTGAAGATAATCTGAATGATGTGGTTAGTTGTCTGGTGGCCTTTGATGGCTTCTCAAAAATTTTGTGGATAGCTGCTGAGCCTGCTGATGTCTTGCAGAGTGAAAATAAAAGAAATCTATAACCAGTTACTATGAAACCTATAAATTTTGACTGCTTCTCTCAACTCATTCTCCTCTGCTACTTCCTGACCAGTAAGTTTCTAAAAATATAACTTGACACTCTCTTATATACTCCAGATACATCCTTTTCATGGATACCTTATCCTTGCAAATTGGACATAATGAGGTCCTGTTACGTTTGTCTAACCACTAAGGAATTATATTTCAGTATGAAATAAAGGGGTAAAATAAGAAGAAATATGTGTTGCAATGAAATCACAAACACTGGGGAGTTGCAGGCATATGTATGGGAGTTGTGCTTAAATAAGGATGTAAGTTTCACTAAACTTCTTGATAGTAACTATAGTAAACTAAAATGGTCTGCAACACCCACAAGATAAAACTGTCTCTCTGTTGACTGCAGGAAGACTGAGGAAATGAGACATAACCTGGATGCAAATACTTTTAGTTATATTAATTGCTGCCAGTGGAGCCTATAAGGATAGAAACATTCATCTGAGAATAGGCTGAACCAGTTTTACCTACTTTAGTGGAAGCCATTTCCTCTAGTTTTACATAAAGAATTGAAGCTGTATTATGAGAAAAGACAGATAATTTTGCGTTTTTTTCAGCAGGTTCAACCCCCTTTAAAAATAGGATTTACAAAATACCTGTATTTTTACCAAAGAAAATACATGAATTTTATTTATTCAAGACACATAGACAGATTTTTTCAATTGTTTTCAATATCCTGGGTGAAGAATTCTTAGTCTGGCACAAAGCAAAGCACACAGATAGAGAGCTTAATGATGCTAGGATAATCAGTACCACAAACCAGAATGTTCACGTGGTTTTGTGTATTTCTGTGTGTGTATATATATGGCAAACTGATCTTTCAAAACTCAAAATATTCTGACCTGTTACAGTCTTTGAAAAGTCACAATGGAGGGTTGAATGTCATTTGTTATGTCATATGCAGACTCAAAACTTCTTTTTCAAAAGTATTGTCTTCTTTCAGAATGTCAGGATCCTGCCTGGTTATAAAAGTTTGCCTTCTGTCCAAGGAATGTCTGCTCAGCCTAATCATGCTTGAGTCTCTTGGAAAACAAACTAGAAAAACTGCACATTAACATCCAAACTTTTTGTTCTGCTGTTTCTTATCCTTTTTCTTTTCCTTCCCACAAAGTACTTTCTCTGGTTTTGATGAAGGCGGCAGCATACACTAGAAATATTCAACTAGAATTGCTAATACTCTCACTTTGTTATTTTCCTAGCAAGTGAGTATCATGTTCCTAACAGTCAATAATTCTGTTCATCTGTGGCACTTCTAAGATGATTTGTGAAATTGCTTTTTTGGAAGAGTTTTTAAAAGAAATTTGGAAATCTTCAGACAAAAGACTACTACCTCGCTCTCTGGATCCTGTCCCAAGAGAGAGGGAATGACAGCCTTCTGTAGAAGGAATTCTACAGTGAGAGTTCACAGTCTTATACTTCAGTAAGTCATGAATCTTCCTGGGTTTTGACCCTCAAATGGGGAAGTGATATCCATCCTAACAGCACCTTTTTACTGTGTGCTCTTCAATTAAAAATTACTCTATATTTCTGTTGCTTCACATCAGGATCCTATGGCAAACTAGCCACTTTCCTCCAAAATTCTATTTGAGGTATGCAAGCAAGTAATCAATTCTACATCTTCTAGAGTGTAGCAATTCCATACCAAATCAGCATGGTCTAGAGCTATACCCAAGGATGGAAAAGAAGTAAAGAGTCACACACTCTGAGTGTGGCAATATCAGGTTGCCAAAATTAGTGCAAATATTAGGAATTAACCTGACAGGAAGGAAAATGTGTCTTAAAGACATTTTGACATCTATAATAAATGTATACATATAAATGATCTAAAGATAACTTAGGACGCCTTAGATGACTGGCAAGAGGTTGCAAATCAAGTCATTGGATGTGTAGGAAACTAAATACAACCCATTTCCAGAGCCTAAAGCAGCTAACCTAATTAACAGATCATCTGATCTCTTTGATTTTTGTCATCTGTTTTGAGAGATATTAAGCTAGATTGAACCTTTGGCTTTGAAATTTCTGCGTGAAAACAATACCAAGAGTTTACCGAGCCCCTCACACCAGCTTGGATAGAAGCAAGTCTTTGGCATTAGTTATTTAATCAAAATTTACATTTCCCACACCAATACATGTTCTTCAGACTGCAAAGTAAAGAGTTCCAAAATCTGGGTGGGCCACCATGCTCGCTAGAACATTCCCATTGTTTTTGAGGCTGGATTTCATTTAAGTTCTGTCTCTTCTGTCTTGCAAAGGATAATACATGTGGACATCTTATGTGAGACGAAAAAAAGAGCATCCTATTAATTAGCTGGGATAAAACTGTTCAAGAACAGGGCCAGGAATTCCTGTTTAGGAGTGGTCACCTCACTGCTAAGACAATCTCTGCCCATAAGGAAAGAAAATTTTGAATCTTTGCCAAATTTTTGCTACCTCATAATCAGATCTTCAAGGCTATGCTGGAAGTCCCTTCACCTGATTTGCTAAGTCTGCATTCCATAAGCTCCCTATCACTGATGCTTCCTTCCTTGAATGACATTAATCTAAGCCCATCTAAGTGGTGTCTCCACCTTCCACCAGCGTAGGCAACAAACTCTAGAAGTCCCTACTTTTACCTTATGGCAAAGAGACAGCCCTTACTAGGTCCTTGCCCATATCTCTATACTTCCTCAAACATGAGGACCTGTGGGTGTTCCTGTCATAGCATGGTCCAGTGTGACAGGAGAAATTCCAAGTCAATATTTGCACAGTTGCAGTGTGTGAACAGATAAACATTTTGCAGCAGAGGAAGGGCTGTGAACACAAGCATCAGCTCAGACTCACATCAAAGACTGCTTTCAGCTATGAGATGCCAACCAGCTGAAAGCAGACAGACTTCCAAACTTACTGAGCAAGCAGAATAATATACAATGACTGCCAATATCTCTTCACAATGTAATGTCTGCCACAGACAAGGGAGGTAGCTTGACTATGGTGCCTTACTAAATATTGTAGACTGAAAGCAGAGCTTGGGTTTGGCAGTCTGAAGCAACCACAGGTCTCTTACAATTTTACTCAGACATCTATAGCTTCATTACACCAGCCAGGACTACCCATATTTTGGTGGGGTTCTGTCCAGGACATTTTGAAACGTAAAAAATTGTGTAACCCCTCTGCTGAGTGGAACCTCCAGCCATTTCAAACTATCAGAATAGTTTAAATACATGAAAAAGCCATGTGACAGACCACAGCTGTCGCAATCAGCTACAATAGTGTCAAAAATACTGTCTTGGGTAAAAGTAAAGCCACAGGAAAATGAATGGAGATAATACCAGGGGTCATCTAAACTTTTCAATAAGTCCACCTTAAATATGGTAGGTTCTCATATTGGCAGGAGTTTCTTTTAAATTTTCTTCTTAATATCCAGTGGGAAGCTGGCAGTTTTGCTTAAACTTGAGTGCAGCTGCCTCATGATAAAGCAGGACACTGCAGTTGTTCAACTCCCAGTCAGGAAACGCACACAATCACAAAGTCTATACGTAACTCTTGAACAGAACTGGTCCCAAACTCAAGTCATAAAGGCCCTTTTTTTTTTTTTCTTTCTTCCAGAAGCCTTTCCTTCACTTAGATTTATCCTATCTCTATGTTGCTGCACATCTAATTATTAAGTCTTTTCACCTATCAGATACTGATGCCATCATGGAGCTCCCATGCTCCCTGACTGGCATTTTGTTAAAAGTTTTGCTAAAGTCTGAAGGAATTATGCTCAAGACTGTCCCCTTCTGTTATCAGCCAAGTCACTGATTACCTCTGCAAATGAAAAAAAAAGCAAAACATCGTCATTTTTTTACCCTCAATAATTCTTTACTCTCTGAACACTCAGACCTTTTCTACCTTGGCAAGTGACCCAAGTCGTAATACCTGGATGTTCTACTCCTACTGGATTGAATGTTCAGAGGCAGCTACAGCAGCCTCTAAGAAAGCTCCTGAGGGAGAAAGGAGTAATCAGGCAGGAAGAGACAGCAAGCTGTGTTCAGGGACTCGGAGATAAGATACTATTTCTGGTTTTCCCACTGGCTGATCCTGTGATCTTGGACAGAAGAAATTGTAGGATTGCAAGCTTCCAGTCAATTTTCTATTGCTTTAATGCTTTACTCTCTGGAGCAAGAGTTGTCTTGTATCAAAAATTTGTAAAGCACATTGCAGAACAGAACCCAAGCACAGCTTGATATCACTGAGTTATATGTAACCTGCTACACAGAATTAATGACAGTAAAAAAACATAGATGGACACAAGGGAATCGTAAGGTGTAGTATGAAGTGTAGGTTAAATCTTAGCAGAGGATGAAAGGAGAACCTGAGTACCCTGAATAGTAAAGTTTGAAAGCTTAGGCCTTGCAAGTCATACCCCTTAATGCAGATGAAAGGCTGTAAAATTTTGTCCATATTGCTCAAAGTTAAGGAACAGATCAAAGAAAAGACTTTTTTGTAAGGATTTTCTTGGAATTTTCTTTACAAGTGCAGGCTTAAGAAAATAATCTTCGCCCCAGCAGAGTGGGAATGAGACCCAAACCTCTGTGAAATAGCCTCTGATTTATATAATTTTTATTATTTTTCTTCCTGAATGGCTCTGATACATCTGTAAAGATTGACTTAAACCCTCTGTTTTCCTTTATGGCCATGCACGCTATTCACTACTGCTATGTTCTGCCTTCAAACCATTTAAGTTCACACAGAAGAATTCTTTTTATTTTTATGGAGTAATTTGCTACGCAAAGGCTGGTCTTTTCATTTTCAGATTTCTAATGTTTTCAAGTATCTAAAACAGGAGGACTTTTTTTCCCACTTTATGGAAAAAAAGCCATGCTGGCAGATTTCAGGGCTTAATTTCTTTATAACAATAGATTTAATACAAAACACATTTTTATTGTAATAAAAAAATAAATAAAGGAAGCAATATGCATTTGAAAATTCTGCCAAACAAGGCAATGTTTGTTTATTCTTAACAAGAACATCTAATATATTTTTATGTTGGTATTGACTTTTTATACAAGTTACATTTATGTATACATGTGACTATATACATGACAACTGAAGTTTAATTTGATTTAACTATAAAGGCCTCAGTATCTAGTCCATCAGACTAGAAATAAGATTTATGTTGAGATACTCTGTATGCTATCATTTCTTTTTGTTGTTCTTTGACTAATCTTTCTGATAATTTCTTTTTTCTTGTTTCTGGAGTTGGTCTTTCTCTCCTAAACCCCAAACTACCATTCCTACCTTGTTTAAAAACACTACTGCTCCTCCTGTGGTCCAAATAAAATAGAAAGGGTTAGTGTTTTTCCTCAAAGACCAAACAATTCAATTTTCTGAATAACCATTAATATACAGTCATTAATTTTGTTGGAAACTAGCCTTCCATTGACTTTCATAAAAGCTGGCCTTAAGAGAACAAGAGACTTGAGGAATCTTTAGCCTCAAGTTTCTTCAATGCTACACTTCCGTGCCAATGGGGTTGCACAAATATTTTGAGCTCATTCAAATCTCAGTGAAATGTGTTCTTTGACTTCACAGTTCCTTGGCTCAACACCTTTAGTGTCCACATACCAGGCAGAAATTATATTGCTGAAAGTAACAGATGTTTCTTTAAAATTGTGTACCACCCTTTACAGTAATATGATTAATGAATTTGACAGATTAATAAATACTAGAAATCTGCAGGAATCAACAGACCTTGTTAGACCTGAAAGCTCAGTGCTTTGATATAGAATGGAAAAATCATCGTGGAATCAAACCAAACATTGTTCATTAGTGGCAGAATTTTGTTGACATCTGACCTGGAGGGATTTGAAACATGTAAACAGTCTTAAATCTATTTTTTTTATTTCCTAATAGACAAAAGATACTGGTTTTTACCAGTATCAGTAGTGGCATCTACAAGAACATAAATATTACTGGAAGTGATTGCCAAAAGCAAAAGAAAGGGATAGCACCTCCTTAACTACAAAAATATCTTCTGACTCCTTAACCTGCCCAGCAGAGAAGGATGTGAGAAGGTCTCTCTGCCAGGCATGGTCACGATACTGATCCTTGGAGGAGTGGGGACATACAAGCCCATCTTGTGGTGTTCACCTATTGGCTGCTGTAAATAGGTCCTGGGGAGGATTATTAATCCACCTTAAGAGCAGATAGCTGTGTGTTCATTTTAGTATTATTGGGAGCATATTTTCAAAGTTGATTGCTGCAATTGCTAGATACATTGCCACTTTGAGATTAAATTTTCTGATGACTTAGCCTGATGTATAGGCTACATAGCTGAATGTATAGAAATATTACAGTATAAGATAAACCCATATGAATCCTACAGAGCAATTATCTTCCCTCTAAGATAATACTGCAGTAACTTCAGTAACTTCATCATATTGCAAAGGAATACATTGCAGCAGGAGGTAAACTGGGTGGAAAATAACTTTCCTGTTCCAGGAAAGTTTGAAATTGCAAAATTCATATTCTACACTGAGCCAAACCCAAGACCTTTCAATTTTTTTTTTTTTTTATTATTTTTTCCATGGGAAAATAAGAAGAAAACATGATCGGAATAGCTGCAAGTCCAGGATTAAGGGCTTTCCTCTGGGACGTAAGAAACCCAGGTCCAAGTCTATGCTGTGAAGTAATCTTAACAGGAACTTGAATTTCATTCTCCCACATCCTGGGAGATGTGCATAACAGTCAGGTTACTAGTGGTACTGGCTCAATCTCTATTTGATCAGAAATTCCACAACAGACTCCAAAAAAACCTTCTCTTTCTTAATGACATGTATTTTCCACAGAAGGGCTGGATATTGATGGACCGACATTTTTAAACATGAAATCACTTTGCTGCAGAAAATTCAATCTAACTGAAGATAACAGCTCTTAGATGTAATGAAAAATTATGTTTCTTACCACACTCAGTCCTTAGTGTTTTGAAGGTCCACTGTGCCAAAATAGCAGGGTTAGTCTTTGTATTCTGATCATTTTACCAATCTGGGTAATTATTTCCCCCCATCTAAGTTTAATCTTACATTTCAATTGGATACAGGATTATTCTTCATTTCATGTCTTAAACTATAATGTACTGTTGTTTCGTACTGTTAAACAGCTGCTCAGCTCTGTGAAAATAAGAACCATGTGTTCTACCCCAGAGGTGGCTGGCATTTCAGTGGTAAATGAATTCATCCTTGCTTTTTAAACTGTTTTTGGATTCAAGTGTTATGTAGATATAAGATATTTATTGTTTCAGTTTTATTAAGCCTTGCTCCCAGCTAAGAGGACTACAGCCAGAATCTGGAGAAAGGACCACCCCTTATGATCAATAATAGGTCAACATAGGATTCAAAGAATTCTTCCATGGTAGGTAACTAAAAACATATTAGACACAAAAACATACTCATACAGCTAAGACTACAAGTGAGGGAAAAGTGTGTTAAATTTCTGTCTCTAGAAAACGTGGTAGCATTAATCATGAAAAGATAACCTAGGGACATATGAATCAGGAACTTTTAACTTTCAAAGCACCCAAAGTCAAGATGAAAAAGGCAGCAATTCTATTGATAGCATTTTTCTTTTTCTTCTCCAACATAAACCCATAAACTGGTCCATGTAGTATTGCTCTGAAAAAAAGAAATTTCTTCTCTTGCAAAAGACCTCCATAGAAATCTTCTGAATGTCCATAGGAATCTTCTGAATCTCCATAGGAAGTCATTCTCAGAAATGGGGCTTGGAGCTTATGAATTCTTTGTGTCAAAACCATTAAAAATAGACTTTTCAGCATTCCAGTTTCATCTAGTTAAATTAATACTGTTCATAAACTAAGGCCTTTAAATTTACAGAAATTTTCACTTACTGCACTGAAAATTGAATTAGGTCTTTATGCTGTGGCTGGATCTACCCACAATAAATCCATAACATTTCAAACCTGTGGAAGCACCACTCTCCAGACCTTGTTTCTGAGTTTCTGAAATCTTGAGAGGCAATAGAAACAGCATAATATAGTTAGGCCTTGCCCTTACACAGAGATGGAACATAACAGCAACAACAATAACAACACCTATTTGCATTTGAGCACTGGAAAGCTCTGGTCAAAAGGTCTTGTTCTCCATAAAACAGTCTACTAAAAGCAGTTTTCATGTGCTTTAGTCCAGCCATAAACAGAGCTCTCATCAACAACCAGGCACATACCAAGAATTCTCCTTCAGATGCAGAAGTGCTGGGAAACTTCCTCCTCTGCTGGAATGAGGGACTCCCCAGGGCAGCAATGCCATGGCAGAGATGGTTCATGTCCTGGCCAGCAATGAGCAGTCAGACCTGCCAGCTGTGAGAGGTCATGATAAAGGGAATATGGTTTGATGAAGGCTCTGTGTATGAGTCTAAGAGAAAGAACAGAAACAGAGTAAAGAAACTGCCTACTCTTTTCTCCTAGGGAATTAACCAAAATCATAATTTATGCACTTCTTAAAATGTAAGATAAAAACAAGTATAAATGTGTGACTCTTCTCATTAATTACTTAAAGAATGGATATTTCTAAATCTTAAAGTTCTACTTGACTGACTACATTACACATGAAGGAAAACCTTTCTAATTTGCTAAATGCAGTACATTAATGCAGTACATTATTCAGTTCAGTTGAAACCTCACAAAAGGATGATGCAAAATACCATCATTTTCTTCTTAGCAAGATAAGCCATCATCAATTTTTGGGAAGCCCCTAGTCAAACAGCCCCTAGTCAAGCCCCAGTAGTCCCACAGGCTTACTTTACAGCAACTTAGGCTGTTTTACTTTCATATGTATCCTAACTTCAAAGAATTATTTTAAGGTTATTTATATTTCCAATCTATTATTTCCTTGGATAAATTATAAATAGGGTCTATCACACTGAGATGTGAACTGAATCAAAGTAATGTCCTGTCTTTGTAATCCTCAGACTGTTCAGTGGCATACATGTGGCTCGTAGGACCACAGTAAATCCTAAGCAGCTCACCTGAAAAATTATTTTGAAAAATATTTTCTATTTTCAGTTGAAAATATAGTGAGTACCCAAAAACTGTGAAGGATGGTTTACCCAAAGACACTTCATCCCACTGACCTATTTGTTAAAAGACAGAAGGTCAAACTTGCAGTTTTGCATGTTGATCTCCATACATTTATAAATGTGTCTAACAATCACAGCCATTCTCAGTTCTATGTTTGTATAGGGTTGATTCCATTTATAATTGTGTAACATCATTAACTCAAATGGATTTGTATAGTTTTAACTGGGAGCAGAATCTGTCCTAGATAATATTATTGAAATGTTTGGAAACATCTTCACATACTGTTTATTTTTATTTTGCAAAGAACAATGTGGCTCTCTGTTCCAGTTTCAAATCAAAAGTGGTAGGGTGCAACTCCACTGACATCAATGGAATCACAATTACTTACAGCAGGTCTGAATTTATCCCTGTGCATCTATATTCATTTAGTCTTTCTCCCCTGGGGAGAGGAAGAGGGAACTAAAATGTGACAGATATTTGTTATGTTGCCTAATGCACTACTGGAAAAAGATCAGATGCTATGCTGATGGGTATGGTATAAATGAACCTTTAAGGAAGCTGAAATTTCACCAACAAACATGAAGGGACACATGGAGACTGTTCAGGCTATTTTTCCTCCTTCACTGAAGGACTGTCCCTGTCAAAGCCTTTAAGAAGGGTGTGATATTTCATAAAAATACACCTGCTTGATATTGTCCTCCATTTTCTACACAGTCAGCAACACAGCTTGCCATGAATGGAGATTGTATTCCAGAGAGAATAATAATTAGTTCTTTTTACATGTAGTGTCTTAAGACAACTCAGTAGGTGTCTTGTTAATTTGTTCAGTGGATGGAAACATTGATCACATCTATGAATACCAATTATTCTTCATCTTAAATGAGGTAACATCAGTAAGACAGAAACCTTCTTTTATTCATATTTATTCAGTAGCAAGTTTGACATACAATATTTTCATATGCATTTTTAGAGTGAGTGCTACTTTTTTTCTACTTCTTCAAGCCAGGGATTCTTTTTCTGTTTAAGAGAATGCTAGAAAGCAAGTTTTATGAGAAAATTAAAGAGAAATTAAACAAAAATGGCTAGATGTGCTCTCTGATGTAATGTCATCTACAATCAGGAAAGAGCTGTTGTGAACTGTGGACAACCTTGTTGCCTAGTGCAGCTAGGAAAACCAGTAAAACTATTTGATAACAGCTAAAGTAAAATACATGCATTCTTCCCCTCTATTCTGCCTTTGTTCTCATTCTCTCATTATCTCTGCAAATAGATGTTGTTGTCTCTATAAAACTGAACAAATGGATGGCACTGTCTCAACACCATCCTAGAAGATGTGAGGTGACCTTAATCTCCCTGCTCAATCTAACTATTTAACAGCACACAATATAAAAAAGGAGACTAGCCAGATTATGCTTATTATTTATAATTATAGTCAAAAAATGTTGATTCTGGGAATTAAATCACATAGATTGCAATAGACTGAAGACAGCTCTTTACATCTAAAGAGTATTACATTTGAGAAGACATTCCAATATATATCTGAGAAATATTTAATTTATACAATGTCACCACCACAACCAAAACATTTCAAGAGATAACACATCATTTAACATTTTCCTCTGACAGAAACAAGCCCCAAAACTGTTTAATTTCATAGTCACTTCTACACAAGCATAAATTCTACACCTTTTTCTGACAGGATATGAAGATATTTAAAGTATTTAATTTTATAAAAAGCCTTTTGTCTTTACAATACCCCCTTGTTTCCTGTCTTATTCCATTCCACCCCAAAAATAAACAAACAAAAACCTTGAGGCTTATGAAATTTTCCATTAATGCATCTTCCCAGCACGATGATCCACATGGCCTACTGTTATTAATTGTCTCCATGTGAGTAGACACAATCATTAGAATAAAATGGTAATCATAAAGTGGCTTTTATCCTTGTGATTCTTTGAAACTTTGCATCATTGTGTATATCAGTGTTAGGTGACTAACGGGTCAAAAGAGAGAACGTACCTGTGCAGGCAGAGATCATTCCTCTGTGATTATACAGAACACTCCAACAATTCTACAACATTTACCAATTATATGTATTTTCTTCAATAGTTCATCAGTCTTGAGCTTAATTTTGAACCCAGAGGTTTTGTAAACAAAAGTGGCCCATAATGCTTTATAGGAGGGGAAAAATTCCCAACCATTTGGCAAAAAATTTCAATGCGAATTTAAGTAATTCATTTAAGTAAATCAACAGAATAATCAATAGCAAAGCAGTTATTCAGCTAGAATAGCTACTGAGTGGAGTTCAGTGCAGCCCAAAGTTTGCTGTTAGTGGTCATGATCATGTAAATGGACATAAGTACAAAGATGGTAGCACCATATTCCCTTAATTGCCTTCTAGAGGCAAAAGTTCAATACTCCCTTAAAGAGATTGTTTTTATTCACCAAGACACCAATCTCACTTTAATACCCACATCTCCTTTGAAAATCTTCCTATCCCAAATTTATCTGTTCAGATAATGCTTATGAATTCTAGCAAGACCACAATGTAATTAAAAATACAGTGAGCTAATTAAGTTCAAGTGGAAGGTCAGAAAAAAATTGAGAGAAGTGGAGAAGATTCAGTATTTTGTTCAACTGATTGATTTATGAGTTCCTCACCCTCCCTCACTATTTGTATCAGATCTGTAAAACAGAAAGCTAAACAAGCTGGGCAAAAAGTTATCACTCAGCATTAAGAGGCAGGAAAGAGGAAAAATTAGGAATTATTATGTAGGCTGTTTCAATTCTGAATGAATATATGGGTACCAACATTTAACCTCAAATCTAAAGTAAATATGGAGGCATTAAAACCTAAGAAACTGGTGGTCTGCCTCCTGCTAGGACATCAATTTGCCAGTATTCCTGGGTGTGAACATGATCTTTAGACTAGAAAATGATCATGACTTCATTCAAAAGTCAAAGTGCAGGCTGACTACAATCTTCACTTATGTATCTTGGGAAGATATTTGGGAGAGACATGAATGCAACAAATGAAAGGAGGGCTAGAAGCAGGGGGACTGCAAACTGGATAAAGCCATTTGTGGTTATCTCAAGTTAGAAGGTGAATTTAAGGGAAGAATTGTCTCTTTCTGAGTTCTGTAGGTGATAGCTTTCTTGGAAACTAGAATTTTGGTTAGGTGGAGACTTCTTTTGCCTTACAGAGCAGGTCTGTCTTGTTTCTTCCCATTAGTCAATTTGCTCTTTAGAAGGGTCTAATGTTTTACAGTTGTGTCTTTGAAATGTGTTTTGAATAAAGCTCCAGCCAAGAATGTTGTGTATGTCATTTGTGGGGAAAAGCTAAAGACTGCAGGAGCCTGCCATGGTTATGTAACTTGCTTATTTTTATATCTGTTAACTACTGCTTTTGTTAATAAAGTTTATAACAAAAAGTTTTATAGATTTATAAAAAACTAATAATTTTAAAAACCAGTCACATATTTTGGCATTTTATATGAAGGTTCAATTGTACAAATTTTGCAAATAAAAACCCAAAATCCCAGTTGATTAACAAAATATGTGTTTATTTAAACATACAAATAAATAAATTTTAAGGGCTTTTTACTTAGAAAAATCTGAATTCAATATTTGTCTTGCAAGACTTAGAAATCTGAGCCATGCCTTTGGAACCCTTAATGCACAGCAAAACAAAGAGAATGAGAATGGAGTTTCCAAAACTGGAAGTCATATAGGATGACACTTGAGACAATAGGGATATTTCCCAGAAAACAACATGAAAAGGTATAAACTAAGCTAGGACAGACTGCACCCTTTTTGTTTCATGTCATTCATCTCATAATGCAAGCTGTGAAAGTCTAAAGATAGATCAGAAATGATAAATCTTGTCAATATGTCCCACACAGTTTTTGGATTGACAGAGCAATGTGACTGTTTTAAGAAAACACAAATCCAACATGAAGCAAACATTTATGTTATCACTAACTCGACAAGTCTAAATAAATCAACAATTTTCAGGCACCCAAGTACTCATTTTCATTCTTAAAATGAGTGAACTATGACTCAAAATGCCATTTCTGGAACACATTTCTTTATCTCAGCACATTAAAACACTTAGAGGTGCTCCACACCTTCACTGAAAAGGAATATGCACAATCATGACATAAAAAATGCATGCTAAAATAAGAACAAAAGCAAACCCAGCGTGCCAAATAGCCAGTGTTGTCATTATCACAAGCCCACAAGGTTTTCAGTATGTCACTACTTAAATCAGAGACAACCAGGCTTGGTTTATTGGCAGGACACTATGCTGAAATCTGAAGAACAATATCTAATTTAGAGAAAATGGACCACATCTCAGTTGCCATAATTTTCATATCTGGACATGACTAAGTTGTCCCAGTGTGTTATATTAAGCAGGACACAAAAGCCAGCCTGCTGCATCAGGACTGGGGCATTCCATGGTCAAGAATCCATCATCCTCTAAATTACTAATCACAGTTATGTCATGGAGCATTATGGGCTTTTTTCAAAAGGTTGGGGTTTGAATATCATATAGGTACATTCACACCATCTTGAATTCATAAATAATTTCTTAATTTCTTAGAGCACTTTAAATCCCAAGCCATAATTCAGTTTTCATTGCTAAAAATATGTCTGGACTTCTATGAAATAGTTAAAAACTCATGATAAATTTAGATGAGAAGTTACAGATTTTATTCAGGTTTGCAGTAGCTATGTGGAAATTCTGTCTAATATAACTACAGACAGAACAAAAAAAACCCTGAAACCTTTAAAAAAGTTTCTGGAAATAGCAAACATATGATTTGCTTGACTCATTTCTATTTTAAATACTAAAGTATATATTACCCATTTCAAACAAAAGCAGACTACTCTAGAAACTGGGTTTCGCAGGCATCTTCAGCCTTTCAAAGACTGATCAAAAATGACCTCAGTGTATTCACAGTAGAAAAGCAAGCAAAATAAAACACCATCACCACCACCAAATTCCCAAGTTACTTGAATAGCATTAAAATTACCACACAGCTATTAATAAGGAATTATTTGTTAAGTATGACAAATCATTCTTTATTGAGGTAACCTCAAGTAAAACCCATTTAAATGCCTCTGACTTTTCTCATTGTTCATGTAAGGGTTATAATTCAAATTCTGTGGGATGGAGGAGAGGCAGGTTTGTCCCAGTGTAATGATAACCTGAGATACTGTGAATGAATCTTAGGCAAACCCATAGTCTTCCTTTATATTAACTTTCCATTTTCCATTCTACTTTGCAAATGATGCCCACCCTATTAATTCCTGCCTCCCCATATCTCTTTCACCCACACCTTGAACTGTTAATTCTATTCTCTCAGCACCTGACTTTCTTCAATCCTTTGCCAAAACCCCTTTCAGTTGAAACAGCACGAGATCCCTCCCAAATAGGAACTTTGTTTTACTGAGTGTCAACACATGCACATGAGTAAAATGTGTCATCATATGGTCAGATTCTTGACAATCCCTCTAAAGATTTCCCCACAACCCCTCTGTTTAATCCCTTTTTCCATCTGATCATCATATTTGTCTAATAATAGGTTGCAAAATCTTCAGGTCAGGGATTGTGTCCTTTTTTCCATTTCTGTACAGAGTTAAGAGTCAGATACACTCATCAACCATAATCACTGAATAATGAGGACTACTAAACTTATTTGTACAGTCACTGTAGTGGAATGGAGTACAAGCTTCTTAACACAGATCTTGAATAATAATCCATGTATATCATAATGTAAGCATCAATACATAATTTACATCTTTGAGAATCTGAATGAACTTTTAGCTTCCTATATAAAATCCGTTGATAACTCTGTTAAAGTTTCAAGCAACAAAAAATGCATACATTTCTGTAATGACTTACATCAAGATGTGATAGAATAAACTCATATGATAGAATAAACTCATATGATAGAATAAACTCTGATAAACTTGTACTTTATCTTGGATTTAACAGAGCAAGGAAAGACAAAGTGAAGGTGCATTAGAGGATGGTGGCTTTAATTATAAAATGTACCTGTGATTAGGGCAATATCTTGTTTATTGCCTTAAAAATAATAAGTAACAGTAGTATAGAGAACGAACCTAGCCTACATCAACAAGAATAGTAGAGGTTAGATATGGATGAATATGAGTGGAAGTGTTTTTAAATATTAAAGGAAATATTTCTGAAATTAACATTTTATGCCCGACCTAGACAAATATTATCAGTCTGCCTTACTTCAAATAGTTCCTACCTAATACTCACCTATCTATGACTGATGGTAAAATTTTTAGAAGACAGACCATGCTAAATAAATGCTAAAAAAAATGTAATAAAATCCTAAAATCATAGAATGATTTATGTTGGAAGGGACCTTGAAGGTCATCCAGTTCCAACCCTCCTGTCATAGGCAGAGACACCTTTCACTTGGCCAGGTTACTCAGAGCCCCATCCAGCCTGGCCTAGAACACTTCCAGGGATGGGGCATCCACAACTTCTCTGAGCAATCTGTGCCAGTGCCTCGCCACTCTCAGAGTAAAGAATTTCTTCCTCACAGGTAGCCTGAATCTGCCATTTCACTTTGAAGCCATTACCCCTTATCCAATCACTACATAACCTTGTCAAAAATCCCTCTCTAGCTTTCTTGTAACCACTTTAAGGTACTGGAAAGTGCTATAATGTCATCTTGGAGCCTTCTCTTTTCCAGGCTGAGCAACCACAAGTCTCAGCCTGTCTTCAGAGGGAAATAAATCTTCACTGGAGATAAATAGATGATGGAGGCTGCCACCAGCTCAGTCACAGGGCAACATTTCCAGCAATATGCAGTATTTATAATGTTTTCAATCATAGAAGTGATATTCATGTAACACTTTCAAGCTTATCTTATTCAAACTAAACCAGTTATCCACAGTATATGGGCTCATAGAGGCTCCTAGGCCTAATTATCACTTATCATATATGTAAATCATGCCTGACTTTGTAGTGCAGCTGTGCATCAATAAGGAAAATATACAGTAACATATTCCCTTGGGATAATGTGTATGAACTGGAGTTCTGCCTAATTAACCTGATGTCTGAAAGGTTAAGGTGGGGGGGTGATGTGATTACCCTCACTACAACTTCAAGAGTGTTTATTCAGGGTGTACCTGCACAGCTATTGAGTATAGGTGTCATTGCCCTCTACTGGACCACATCAAAACAGACTGGATGTTTATCTCATGGGGCTGATAAAATTAGTTGAAGAAATTTTCCTCAAATATAAAAAAAGAGAAAGGCTCACATTGTTAGATATAAAAAACATATGAATTTATTCTTTCACCAAAGTCTAATAGCTCAAGTGGATTTACAGAAGTACAAAATCCAAAAGATATTATAGCTGGAAAAACCTTAAATGACCGTACAATTCAATCTCTATGACTATCTTTCATGTATAAAGTAGCACCTATTCCTTTTTCTCCCTCTCTTGACTTGTATACAAGCTGTGGTCTTCTGCCACCACATTGTAATTTGATGTTATATTTCATCATCTGCCACTCTTTCTGTCATCATTGTTTGAATCTTCGAGCCACTGAATACTTGCATCTTGCACATAGATTCCCTCGGCAGCTTGCCCTCTTATTTTCATTCTTGTCTCTTCAGCAGCAAGTTTGATTTCTGCTCATCTTCAGATTCCATCCAAATTACTAGATCAATAATTGTTGCTGCTGTTTGGGTTTTAATTTGCCTTTGGACTTTTGCCCTGCGGGCTTTCGAAACTCATTTAAATCTCTTTTTACCATGTTAATGAGTTTGTGCCCCAAAATGACCTCCTTGTCTGAGGGACACTATCTACCATCCATTCCTCTGACATGAAACACTTCAGAAAAGAAGGAAGCTGAAGATTTTTCTGGCAATATCTTCAGCTGCAATCAAATTCCATAGGTTTAAAAACAGTAAGTTTTGGGCAGAATATAGGAAAACTTTCTCACCTCTTGCTCTAATCTGTGAAAGTAGACATGAAGTTTAATTTGTATAACTTTTGATTTGACCAGGCCTTAAAAATTATAAAATCTTAAACCCCAAAGAATTTGAGTTAGCATGGAACAATTATTGCCATTTTTCTAATAATCAGTTTTCCTTTAAAAAGAGAGGAATGTTAGGATATGAGTCTTTTCTTCAGATACCTTTAAGGTTACAAAAGTTCTGTAGAGCTTATATGTGAACAGTCAGGCAATAACTTGGATACTGGAAGACAACACTCAAAAGTACATAATTTCTAATTTTTGTAAGATAGTTGTACACTGAAAATGGTTTCTTCTTTATGTAGGTGCATATTTACATGCTCTGGAAATAACTCTGTTATAAGATTTCCACTTGTTTTCCTAATAGGGAAAGTCTATAGACAAATGTGAAAGGCAATCTTGTGTGTGCTGGTGGCCAGATCAAATGGAATTCTGTGGAAACAATATGTGCATTTCTCATACTAGACTGGAAAATGTTCTCTGTATCTGACCTTGATTTTCAGTTTCCGATTGGCCTTTTCAAAATGGCTCACCTATTTCAACATAGAGTTATAATTAATTTAAAGAAGAAATTGTACCTATATCATTTCCATTACACTAACCCTTCTCTATTGCTGAGTATGATGAAAAGGAATCTATATTTTTGCAGAAAGTGTAGGTGTGACAATGAAGAAAACTAACTACTTTTCACACACTTCATCTCTTCTAAAATTCTGGCACTTAATTCAGATGTTGCTTATTTAGAAGCTCTCTCAGTGTGATGACTTTCTAACCAAAACTTAACACAAAACCATTTATAAAAAAAAATCCACACTCACATTTCAGGGAAAACCACCAGAATTTGTCTCTCTTACTTCTACTGATACGAATCACACTGACAATCATCACTTTGAAAAGCAGGGCTGAATGATTTATACCATAAAGTTTCCAAAAAAGAGATAGTTTCAGGCTTTGGCTTTAATATTCAAAATTCAGAAATGCTGAGATACAGAGGTTTGATTCCTGTTTATCTCTAATTGAAAACAGAATGAAAATTTCCCAGTATTTCCATCAGGCAAATACACTTTATCATGAACATGGAAAACAGTCTCAAAATCAGGAAGATGACACACAATAACACCAAATTAAACTGAAATTGATTAAAAGTTCACTATAAATAAACAGCCAAAGTTTCTGAAAATTATCCAAATTCAGATCAGCAAAATAGAAACTTATGCCTCACGAGCTCAGACTTTCAGCTTGTTTCTGCCTAGCTCAGTAAGAGGAAGAAAAAAGTCAAAGCAAAGATAAAGTAATCTAACAGATATGTAGTAATGTTATTACTAATTTAAAACTGTTCTGTCTGTCCATGTGACCAGATTTATAGAGTTAATATTTTTAAGCAATTACTTTTTCACTTACAGTTGAGAAGTCAGAGAGTAACTTAATGAATACTACAAACTGCATGGAAAAGACTGGTAAGCAGAGCAGTTTGGAGTCTCTATGAAGAGGCTCAGGTTCCCCTTTCTTTCAAAAATTTGACCTCAAGGTCATGTCCTTTCTTAAGCTACAGTGGAACCTCATCAAGTATGAATGTTTTATGGTTCTGCAGTCCTATCAACATCAGGAATTTGGTTCAACCTCCTGTACTCTGTGGACTGCTCACATGCTAGGAGGCAGTCCTCCATGATTTCCAAGGGGAAATTTTAACACTTTATAGAAGCATCAATGTCAAAAGGGAACCAAAATTTCATACATACAAACAAGACACAAGTCTACTCTTCCCCACATTTTGTGGATTTAGAAATTGTCACTTTTTTGCTTATTTCTTGGGTGATATATGTCCCAAGGCTTATAACATAGAGCTCCGTGATGAACATACAAAGTCTGGTATGAATGAAGTATGAATGGAAATATCTGTGTGGGAAAGAAACTATAGTGAATGGAATATGTTGATATCCAAGGCTGTGCCTGACATTAATCAGGCCAGTAAACCTGGAGGAACATGGTATTTCCATGAAGACACGGAGCCCTGTACTTCAGTGAGGCCACAGCACGAATGAGTTACCAGTGGGAGACCTGTGCAATGATAGCAGGAGAGAGGACACGAGGTTACAGCCTTTCATCTGTGCCATTCTTCTTCCTGATGCCCCAAGAAGAAGCCAGGAAGCCATAAAGGTACCCAAAACTTGAGAACAAAAGCAAGAGCAATTTTGGTTAAGACATGGGGATATTGAAATGGCTTCAACAAAGGGCCACCAAGATATTCAGGCTGGGAATACTTGCCCTCTGAGGAGAAGCTGAGCAAGCTGAGCTGCTGCAGCCTAGGGAGGGATGGTTAAGCCCATCCCATGGCTTTGGGATGGGCTTAACAGCATCCTCCAGTGTCTGCAGGGACGTTACCTGCAGTATACAAGAAGACCACCCTGTTCTGAACATCTATCTGATACCAGACATAATTAAAGTGAGGCAAAAGAGAAGATAAAAAAATAATTTGTCCAGACTTGCCTATATTTCAGTTTATTAAAAACGTGCCCATAGTTTAAAGATGAGGAGTTGTAAGGACTGTGATGGAACAGAAGTTTTAGAAGATGACATTTGGGTGAACTGGCTCTGGGAGCATAAGAATATACCTGGATCTGGCGTGGTGCTGTAAAAAGCATGTGACACACTATATCAGGCAGCAAACACCAGAGTGCTTGTTAACAAAATTCTGCTTCAAAACACACTTCCAGAGACACCTTCTGAACATGTCCGAGCAGTCTCTGACTAAGGAGGCTAATCTTGGCCTTAAACATTTTCTGAAATCAAGACAGTGAAAGATTTGAAACATATATAACTTGGAAATTACAGGAATGGACGGAACAGAAATGTGCAGGAGTAAAAGTAGATAAATATGAGAGAAGAACTGAGCTCGGCAGAACAGGTCCTTAAAAAGGAGAATTATACTGACAATATCTGTAATTTCCAAAGGGTCTATGATTAACAGTCTGTGCCTTTCAGACATATATTGAAGATTCAAAACATGAATACCAAACATAAAATCTGCTGATGTTTTGTATTTCAGGTTGAGAATGAGCACATTTTTCAACAGTGTTTTAGAAACTTTTAGTAGATGTTTTTTCTAAAATGAACAGGAAAGTAAAAAGAAAAATATCACCATTTACTGAGTGCTCCTTTTGGAGAACAGACAAGATCTATAGCAGTGATTTTATCTGCAGTGTAATTTATTTTATTTCCAATTTTATTTGAGTGCATTAATGAAGAGAATGACTTAAACAGGAAAAATGATGGAAAGAAAATTAAAGCCAAATTCTAGATGTGTAAGAGCTTGTTTTCCAACAGCCTGCTTTTGAAGCAGATCAGCTTATGAAAAGATTTAATATTCTTTAGGAGGGTAACTGAAAATGTTGTCAACACCTTCCATTTCTAGTTGATGGATTTGAGACCAATGAGAAGTAAAGACCATTCAAATACTCATGGCAGAAGACAGGAAATATGATGACAAGCTGGAGAACTATATTAAGCAACACAGGGGAAGTAGGCTGTGGTAAAACAGAAAACAAATATGGCTATCTCCACAACAGGTGAGTGAGATGAACAGAAACTACATCACAGAAACCGGAAATATAAACGAGTAAAAGTGTTGAACTACTGCTATAATATAGAGGGAATACAATCCAGCTGTGAAGCAAATTTTTTTGTGTTCTAAAACCCTATGAAAACAGGTAAGATTAATAATATGGATAAAATAAAGTCTCATCATCAATACCCCATGAGCCTCTTTCTGCGTTGTTTTTTTTTATTCAAGGTTTTACTGCCCCTGACTATAAAAGGAAAGAAAAAAACCACAAGGACAAGAAAAAAACCCGACCATATCAAATCTTCCTCACTCTGCACAGGCTGTTAGAGAGTTGTATGTGCTCCCAGGTAAAGAGGAGGTGCAATGCCAAAACCCCTGAGATCCACACAGCCTCTGGGACTGGCAGCAGCACAAGGCAAAGCACAGATAGGGAGTTTTTCCACATGGGCTGTGCATTGCAGTTGTTCTTTTCATATAAAGAGCAGGGTGATCACTTTTGCCCTCTCAAAATGTGTGCCAGGACATTAATTTGGTTCCCTGCCACTATTTAGTTTAATTAGGAACCAAAAAAATGTGTTCACTTTTTTCCTCTAAACCAGTTGTAATTAAATATTGTCTGCTAAAATACCAGTTTTTCAGTATGGCCTACAAATGCATAAATGCAGTAGCCCAACCAAGAAGGGAAAACTGACAGGTGCACCAGGAAAATGCAGGATATTAAAGTCAAAGCTATTGGATGAAGTGAGATGAATGTCAAGGTGAAGAAAGACAAAGATGAAGAAAAAAAGCAGGTGAAGCATTAAAGAATAGTTCCTTAGGAGGGGAACATAAGATTTTGTTTATTTGAAAAACTGGTTTTAAAGGGCTGGTGAAAGAAAGATATCAAAAATTTAGGGAACTTTTCATTAGCTAAGATTAATTTTATGCTGAATTTTTGTACATTTAGATATGTGTAAAAAATTGCAGCTCTATATAAAAGTATGTGATAAGTATAGCTAAATAAAATGTAACTGTAAATAAAGTATCTATGAATACATAAACATTGAGGGTCATTTTTGCAAAGAAAAAGTCTATCTATATGAGTTTACTGTGATATAGCAATGTATAATTATATCCTAGAATCATATTTTTAGATGACAGAATTATAGAATCTTTGAGTCTGGTTAAGTACTTCAGGACATCACTTAGCAACTCTGCTCAGGGTAGTGTCAGCTAGAGCAGGGTGCTCATGGACCATGCCCAGATGGCTTCTGAATACCTTTACAATCTCTCTGCACAACCTGTTCCTGTGTTCAACTGCCCACACAGAAAAAGCTTTTAATTTCTTTTAAATGTAGTTTCTTGGTTTTTTCATCTGTGCCAAATTGCCTCTTGTCCTGTCNAATGCAGTAGCCCAACCAAGAAGGGAAAACTGACAGGTGCACCAGGAAAATGCAGGATATTAAAGTCAAAGCTATTGGATGAAGTGAGATGAATGTCAAGGTGAAGAAAGACAAAGATGAAGAAAAAAAGCAGGTGAAGCATTAAAGAATAGTTCCTTAGGAGGGGAACATAAGATTTTGTTTATTTGAAAAACTGGTTTTAAAGGGCTGGTGAAAGAAAGATATCAAAAATTTAGGGAACTTTTCATTAGCTAAGATTAATTTTATGCTGAATTTTTGTACATTTAGATATGTGTAAAAAATTGCAGCTCTATATAAAAGTATGTGATAAGTATAGCTAAATAAAATGTAACTGTAAATAAAGTATCTATGAATACATAAACATTGAGGGTCATTTTTGCAAAGAAAAAGTCTATCTATATGAGTTTACTGTGATATAGCAATGTATAATTATATCCTAGAATCATATTTTTAGATGACAGAATTATAGAATCTTTGAGTCTGGTTAAGTACTTCAGGACATCACTTAGCAACTCTGCTCAGGGTAGTGTCAGCTAGAGCAGGGTGCTCATGGACCATGCCCAGATGGCTTCTGAATACCTTTACAATCTCTCTGCACAACCTGTTCCTGTGTTCAACTGCCCACACAGAAAAAGCTTTTAATTTCTTTTAAATGTAGTTTCTTGGTTTTTTCATCTGTGCCAAATTGCCTCTTGTCCTGTCACTGTGCATCACTGGAAAGAGCTTGACTCCAGCCCACCTCCATTCCCTGCTGGGTCTTTATACACACTGGTAAGATCCCCTGAGCCTTCTTTTCTCAGTGTTGTACAGACTCGGCTCCTTCAGCCTCTCCTCGCATGGCAGATGTTCCCATCACCTG